>CATKUM010000366.1:0-42111 GCA_949786405.1 Onychomys arenicola
AGCTGCTGTTGTACAATCAGCGGCAACGAAAAAGGCGCCTGCTGCTGCTGCTGTTGCTGTGGGAGTGTCCCTGCGTGCTGTTGCTGTTGCAGTGTCCCTGCGGGCTGCTGCTCTTCCGCTTCTCTCTTGCTAAGGCTGCCTTGCGCAGAAAGAGGTTGCTGCTGTTGCTGCTCTTCATTTCCGAAAGAGACACCTTCCACCAGCTGCTGCTTGTCTCTCTTCTCTCTTTCGCGTGCTTCCTCTACTACATCCCTTTGCTGCTGCTGCTGAGTCTCATGCTGCTGCTGGGGCTGCTGCTGCTCGAAGATGCGCACCGCCGCAGCCCCAGCAGCAGGCGCATGTATGCGCTGAGAATACGCTGCAGCAGCAGCAGCAGCAGCAAAATAAGCACTTCCAGCAGCAGCAGCAGCACCAGGATAAATCATTCCCTGCGAAGGAAGAGGCACTCCCGCGTAACAGACGTGTTCATCCGTCTTATGGCCTGAGAAAGGAAAACAATGTCAAAACACCCATCTGCATCTACAGATCTTTACATTGATTTACATATATATATATATATCTCCTGGTGTATATATACACGTTTGTATATATCTACTGGGGTAATTAATTGTCTATAAGAGTCGTGTGGATTTGTTTACGTAGTACCATGCCTGTCTTTACCCATATAAACAATATATATATATATATATATATATATATATATATATATTCAGCATGAACAAACTCCAAAGAGAGACACAAAGACCTTGACCAACAGGGAGACAGGGAGACGAATTGCAATTCACCTCCACGCGAGACGCAGAGTAGCTTCTGAAGATGAGACAGCAGCACCTACATCCCTTTCCAGCTGCTAGGCAGTGACTACTGCTGCTGCTGTTGCTGTTGCTTTTGCAGCTGGAGAGGAGAGACTGCAGAACACGAAGAAAACAGTTGTTCAAGCCGAGGAAAAACCCTCCAGAGAAACATACGCTGCTTCAACGTGACGCGCTTCACGACGCCCTGTCTCCATCCACCCCCGTCTCCCTCAACCCCACACATTACCCCTATCTCCCTCAACCCCACACACCACACTGCATCCTGCTGCTGCTGCTGCTCCTCTGTGCTGATGCTGCTGCTACTACTGCTTCTCTGTGCTGCTGCTGCTGCTGCTTCTCTGTGCTGCTGTTGCTGCTTCTTCTCTGTGCTGCTGTTGCTGCTTCTTCTCTGTGCTGCTGCTGCTGCTGCTGACCGAAAGGAGAGAGACCCAGAGCGTAGGTTGCGGGAGACGGCGTTGCAGCAGAGAAAAAATCCCCTTCCTCTCCTGCAAGAGAAGCAGCAGCAGCAGCAGCAAAGTGACAAAGGATCAAGAAACACTGAATGAAGAAGAAGCGCTGCTTCTTCACTGACATCCTATACCATCGGGACTCTTTCACCTGCATCTGCATCTGCTGCATGCCTTTCTCTTCTCATTCAAGCTATGGACGTTACATTCGAAGAAAGCTGAGATGAAAAGAGAAAAAGCGTTCTTCTGCACGTGAAAAAATCTGCTCTCTCTCCGTCTCACCATTACATCCTCTTCTGCATGCAAAGTAGATTCATCCATATATATATATATATTCACATGTATATAAATAAGGATATAATATGTATATATATGTCTACACTGAAGGTGCATGTACACTGGCTAGTCACACCGGAAGGCAGACGAAGAGAGAAAATTAGAGGGATTTCCACATGTCCACAGAGAGACACAGGGATAAAGAGACACATGCGAGAGAGAGAGCGAGACAGAGAGAGACACACCTCGAGAGAGACACGTCGACACGCGCATATCAAAAGAAACGATGGAGACTTGCTGATGCATTTGCTGTTTGAACAGGGAAACAGCAGTGCAGTTCCATACCGCAGGAACTCCACTCCGGGGAGACAGAAGAAGGCGTCTCTGCTGCCAGTCGATCGAACGACGCACTCAACACTGCTTTCAAGTTGCTGCAGTTCATTTGCTGCTGCTGCTGCTCCTTCTCCTCCTCCTGCTGCTGCTCCGGTTCTCCTCTTCTTCCCGCCTCCTGCAGCAGCAAACGCATGCAGCATCCCCGCTTCTTCACTACGCATGCAAGCACACCCCACCCATCACTGCCTCTCTGTCTATCTCTCTCTCTCTCTCTCTATATATATATATATATGTGTAAATAGATATACTCTATGTTTATATAGGTATACGTATTGGTGCGTAGATGATGTAGATGTATATGTATATATGTGGGTATGTATGAATATTGCCCTGTATGATGGGTATAGTTTATACAGATTGTAGACATATATATATGTGGGATTCTTCTGTTAAGAGGAGAGCATGTCTGCTGCATGCAAGTGAACAGCACCTTGATATCAGGGAGAAGAGTGAAACGCAAAGAAGGGGCGACAGCTGCGGGAGAATCACCTGAGCACCAGAGGGGTAGTGCAGAGAAGCAGCAGACTGGTAAAAGGGAAGAAATGGAAGAGGTGGAGCCAAGAGACAGCTTCCGCGCGGATCATCATAAAACGTTCGCTGCTGCTGCTGCTCCTGCTGCTGCTGCTGCTGTTGCTGGTGGTGCTGCAGTTGTTGTTGCGCTGCTGCTGCTGCTGCCGCTGCTGCCAGAAAGAGCTCCTGCTGTTGCTGCATCGCACCAGGAGAGTACTGGAGACCCGAGGTTGCTGTTGCTGCTGCAGGAAGTCCAGGCGTTGATGTCTCTTCATCTTCTTTGCGATCCCTTCCTCCTGCTGCTGCTGCTGTGCTGCTGCTGCTGTTGCTGCTTCCTTCACTACTCCCTACTCGCGTTGCTGCAGCTCCTGTCTCTCCACCGCCTTCCACAACACGATGGGAAGTTGCTGCTCCTCCCGGTGCTCTTGCTGCATCTGGTGCTGCTGTTGCTGTTGCTGCTGCTACTGCTGCTTTCCCTCCTGCTGTTGCTGCTGTTCTTGGTGCTGTTGCAGCAAAGGAAAAGGGTGGGGAGCTGGTTTCAACGAGGGAGGACACTTGGTTTGCTGTTGCTGCTGTGGTTGCTGCTGCTGTTGCACAGGAGCTGCTGCTGTTGCTCTTTGTCGATAGCACGTCAGCGCTGCTCTCTCCCGTCGCCCCCCGATTTTCACTTGCTGCTGCCGCTGCGTTTGTCTCTTCTTTTCTCGCTGCTGTTTCTCTTGTGTCTGCTGCTGTCCACGACTCTGCTGCTCTTCTGTCGCTCTGCGCCTCCGCTGCTGCTCCTTCCCCTACCAGCAAACCTCTCTCTTCATTTTCTTCTAATCTCCTTCTTCCTTCTTCCTTCTTCTCGCGTCTCGCCTGCGACCCCACAGCAGCATCCACACATCACTTCCACCTTCAAACAGCAGCAGCAGCAGCAGTAACACGACCAGCAGCAGCAACAGCAAAGACTCCCGCAGCAGGAAGCGCAGCAGCAACAGCAGCAAAAACACCAGCAGTAGGATGCGCACCATCAACACCAGCAAAAGAAGCAACAGCAGCTGTAGCAAGCAAGAGCAGCAGAAGCAGCAGCAACAAGGGAGAAGAGGTATAGGAGCATCGGCGGTAGTTTATACATATCTTTTTCATAGATATATAGCGATCTACGGAGGAAGAGAGAGTTTGTAGACGCCTTCTTTTGCCAGACACGTCTTCACTTGATTGTTTGAACAAGAAGCTCTCACGGAGGAAGAATGATTATCCAAGGCTGCTTCATCTTTCTCTGCTGCTCTTGCGTTGCGTGTTCTTCGTGCTGCTGTTGCTGCTGCAGTCGTCTCAGCAGCAGCACTTCTTCCTTCGGCTGTTCCTCTCTTTCTGCTGACGGTTCTTTCTTTTGCTGCTGCATCGAGAGAAGCAATAGCAGCAGGAGCAGCAGTCGCAGTTGCATGACCATGATCATCTGCTGCTAATGAAACATCTGCTGCGGCTGCTGCTCCTTCTCTCTGTGGAGCGTTTCTTTCGCTTTCTGCTGCTGCTTTCGCCTTGTATTTTTCTTCTTCCTCCTCTTTTCGCTGCTGCTGCTGCTGCTCCATTACCACGTCTGCTGTCGCGACTCTTCCTTCTCTCCGCTCTGCTATTCTCCCTGCTGCTGCCTCGCTGCTGCTTCCCTCTGCTGCAGCAGCAGCAGGAGCAGGTGACGCACGTTTCCCAACGCCTCGCGTGCGCTGTCGCCGCTGCTGCACGATAGAAACAGAGCCAGGGGTCTCCTCTCCCTCTGCTGCTTCTGCTGCTGCAGCGCCTGTTGCTGCTCTTGCACCAGCAGATGCGGAAACAACAGCAGCAGCACCAGCAGGAGCCGCAGCAACAGGAGCAGCAATAGCAGGAGCAGCAATAGCAGGAGCAGCAGTAGCAGGAGCAGCAGCAGCAGGAGCAGCAGTAGCAGGAGCAGCAGCAGCAGCAGGAGCAGCAGTAGCAGGAGCAGCAGCAGCACGAGCAGCAGTAGATCTGATGGTGACGTCTCTGGGAGCTACTGGTGCTGTTGCTGCTTCGGTTGCGGGGTGGTTTCTCGCTGCGTCGCCCACGTCCCTTGTCTCCAGGCCTCCTGCTGCTGCTTCCTTTTCCCCTCCTCCTCCTCCTCCTGCAGCAACAGCACTCCTCGCACAAACAGCATGCGGCGAACAAGCAACAGCAGCGACACAACAAGGAGAAGACGGCTCTACAAACGAATATACTTCACATGACACAGGCACTGATTCAAACGCAACTAACTGCTGCTGCTGTTGCTGCTGCTGCTGTTGCTGTTGTTGCTGTTGTTGCTGTTGCTGCTGCTGCTGTTGCTGCTGCTGCTGTTGCTGCTGCAAGCAGGTTCCGGCGGCGAAGTCTCTGGGTTTTGTTGCTTCTTTTGCTGCTGCAGCAGGACGCTCAGAGACGCTGGAGGAAGAGGGAGAGAAAAAAGACAGAGAGTTCGCAACAGATGTGCATATGGAGGGTTCTCTGTTTTGAAGGAGGGCTGCGGACGTAGCGGTGGCTGCTCCAAGGCGATTCGTTTCTTCTTTCCCACCTGCTGCTGCGCCTTGAACTCCTGCGGCTGCTTCTTCTCTCTGTGCATGCAGAGCTGCTGCTGTAGCATCTACGTGTCCAGCAGCAGCCGGTGCTGTTGCTGCTTCAGAGAAACGTCTCTTGCCTTGCAGGCAGGCAGCAGGTGCTGCTGCTGCTGCTGTTTGCTGCAGCAGGACAGACTCCCTTGGAATGAATTCAGCAGCAGAAGGAAGAAGAAGAAAAGCCGAAGATGGAGGTCCCTGTCGAACTGGGAACGCCTGTTCTCCTTCATGATAATAGAACTGTTGCTGCTGCTGCTGTTGCTGTTGCTGTTGCTCTGAGGCTTTAAAGAGATGTTCTTCTCTTTGTCCTCCTGCTCTTCGAGGGCTCTCAGTAGCCGCTCCTTCTCCTGCTGCTCCTGTAAAAAATGCGACTGCTGCTGCGTCTCTACGACCCCCTGTGTCAATCGCAGCCTCCGTCTGGACTACTGCTGCTGCTGCTGCCTCTTCTTCTTCTTCTTCCACACGAAAGGGAAGAGAAACGACAGCAGGAGCTGCAGCAGCAGCAGCCGGGGAGCATGCAAAGCAGCAGCGAAGGAAGGAATCGGCTGCTGCATCACTGGCAACCCAGATGCACTCAACAAAGACATCCCTGCGTCTGCTATGACTACTCCTGTTTCTGCTGCTGCTGTTGCTGCTGCTGGTGTGCCTGCTGCTGTTGGAGGGGAAAGAAGACAGGCCGCAGCAGGTGTGAAAGCGCTTGCATGCGGGTTGAATTGGAACGACTTCTTCGGAGGGGGGGGTGGCGGTGGAGGGGGAGGCAAAGAAGCAGCAGCAGCAGCAACGGGAGAAGGGAGAGAAGATGCACCGCCTGATGCGCTATCAACTGCGCATGCGAGTGCTGCTGCTGCTGCTCCTCCTGCAGAACCACCACACAGTATTATACATATATATATATATATAGAGCAGCACAAGCCCGGCAAACCCCACCAGCAGCACGCGAGAGGAAAAGAGCAGGAGCGAAGGAAGAGCAGCAGCACGCGAAGGAAGAGCAGCAGCACGCGAAGGAAGAGCAGCAGCACGCGAAGGAAGAGCAGCAGCACGCGAAGGAAGAGCAGCAGTAGTTGGTGGGGTAGCAGCAGCAGCAGGACGTAGAATAGTAGCAGCAGCGGCAAATAAAGCAGCAGCAGCAGCAGCCTTTGATGGAGCAGCAGCAGCAGCAGCAATTGGTGGGAGGGCAGCAGCAGCAACAGCAACAGAGGACGGAGGAAGAGCAAAAGCAGCAGCAGCAGCAGCTATCGCTGGCAATTTGTTGCAAAAGCGGTAAAAGACGCAGCAGAAGTTGAAAAGAAGCAGCAGCAGCAGCAGCAGCAAATGACAACGGTGGAGACGGAGAGAAGATAGAGAGACAGGAGGCGGGAAGACACCAGATATTGAGATGCCTGCACGAATGCAAGTCCATCCTTTTCGTCTTCTTCTTCCCCTTCAACAGTCCAGCATTCTTTTTCTTCTTCTGGCGCTACTTCCCTCCTCCTCATCCTCCAACAGCAGAACATCCACTGCATGCATCTCCACCTCTCTCCGTTTCACCCTTCTACAGCATATCGTACATATACGTAGATAGATAAGATTCAGGAAAAGGTATATATATATATATATATATATACATACATAAATAGAATTCATATAAGTATATATAGAAGGAAATATGCAGTGAGATAGAGAGGAAAGTGGGCTGTATGAGTATGTGACGACTTCCTGTAGGAAGACTCAAATGAGCGTTCCAAGAAAACATAGCGAGACACGAAGACGCATGCAGCAGTCTTAAAGGACAGGAGACGAGAGCTCTCTCTGAAGGCACGGAGACGCCAGAAACTTCTTCTTCTCCTCCCTGCAAATGCATCTTTTCTTCTTCCAATGAAAAAAAAGAAAGCGCCAAAGCGCATGCGAAGAACCCTCTTTCGCGGACGACGTCTCCGTGCAAGTCTCCCTTCTTTCCACACATAAATTTACGAAAATCCGATCTCTATACCATACATACATCTATACATACATATCTCCATATGCTAAATATATATACATATGTATATCTCTGATATTCCCGTCTACATATATATCTACCGATCTATCTATCTATATATATATATCTATATGTATATCACGTATCTATATATATATATATATATATATATATGTATATGTTATATATACATCTGAATATCTATACATTTGTATATTTCTACCAATCACACGTATATCAACATGCGCAGAGAGTTATACATAATAAAAGAGAGAGAGAAGAACACCGCCTCCTATGATATACTGAGTTGCATGCGTTTTAGCGGAGAGCAGTAGGAAGGAAAGATATATATATGTATATGGATACCTATTGTCCTATCATATATATATATATATATATATAGTATTATAGGTAGACGCACCGGACGGCGAGGTGGCTGCCGTGGGTGTTGCTGCAGCACGTTCTGGAAGAAGCAGCAGCCTGCCAGGAACATCAGCTTCTTTGGCTTCCTCCTGGAAGCGACGACTATCCACGCCCTCCTCTCGGATTCTTGCTGCTGTCATATTGCTGCTGCCTGCGTTGAATCGATGACCGTGCTGTGGCTGCTGCTGCATGCGAGCACCTGCAGACCCCACAGGTGAACGGATCCCTCCTGCTGCTGTTGCTGGACTTCCTGCTGCTGTTGGTGTTGCTGCTGGGCTGTCGGGGAGGTGTTTGCTTCTCTCTCTTTTCGCTGCTTGGAGATGCTGCGAGAAGGGCTGTCGCTGCTGCTGCTGTTGTTGCCAGTGGTAATGATGACAGCTGCTGCTGTTGCTGCTGTGCAGCTGCTGATAATGCGAAGAAGGAAAGTGCGGGAAGCCGCCTGACACGTATTGCTGCTGCTGTTCAAAAAACGGAAGGTGATGATGGTGGTGGGGTTGCTGCTGGTATCCATGCTGCTGCTGCTGCTGTTGCTGTTGTGACAACGCATACTGCTGCTGCTGCTGCAGTGGGTGACGGTGAGGGTGGAGATAATGCGCTTGGGAAGAAAGCGAACAGCGCTGTGCTTCTTCTTTTCTTTCGCTTTCTCGTGCTGACAACTCCTTTCCTGTCTCCTGTAACTGCTGCTGCTGCTGTCCTGCTGCTGCTGCTGCAGCTCGAAACGAAGACGGCGTCCGGAGATATGGAAGAGGCCTCTGAGCTGCTGCAGCAGCAAAGTTGCTGTTCGTTCTGTTGTGTTGCTGCTGCTGCTGTGAGCCTATCCCCACGCGGTGCTGCGGATAATATCCGCGACTTCTCTCACCCCACAAAACTCCTGCTCCTGCTGCCGCCCCACAACTCCAGCGACTCGTGAAACTCCCCCGGTGCTGCTGCTGCTGCTGCTGCAGACCTCCTCCCACTCGACTCCCCCCACCCGAGGATCCTGCTGATGCTGCTTCGCCTGTTGCTGCTTCTACAGCGTCGTGGAACAAAAACTCTCCTGCTGCTCTGTCGAAGCTAAAGCGCCTCACACGCTCTCCCGTCGCTGACCTCGAACCAACAGCAGCAGCAGCAGCAGGAGGAGCAGCAGCAGCAGTCGGGCCAGCAGCAGCAGCAGCAGGAGCAGCAGCAGCAGCAGCAGGAGCAGAAGGAGGAAGATCAGCGCTACTAACTGGAGGAGGAAGACATGGAGCAGCAGCAGCACTCGCGTTGGTATCTCCACTAGCAGCAGAAGTGTCTGCTGAGGGGGGTGAAGAAGACAAGAGGGAAGGGGGAGGAAGAAGAGCTTGCGCGTCATCCACAGATGCTTGTGATGCTGTAGCAGCGGATGACGAAGAAGAAACTCCAAGATTATTATTGCTGAAGCCTCTTCTTCCCGTGGGATCGGGATGCATTTGAACGTCTGTTGTCCCAGCCTCCCAGCGACCCCGATGTCTGCTGCTGCTGCTGCTGCTACTGAACGCGTGACTACTACTGCTGCTGCTGCTACTGAACGCGTGACTACTACTGCTGCTGCTGCTGTTTCTTTCCTTCAAGCCTTCTGGAGAGACTCGCTGCTTCTCGCGGTAGAGATGCTGCTGCTGCTGCTGCACCGACATCATTGCTGCTGCTTTTCTTTCTGCTTCTGCTTGAGCGTCACAAGCAGCAGGTGTCTGTCGCTTGTCTGCCTGCAGCAGGAAACCGTCATTCTCTCGATCCTGCTGCAGCGTGTGTTGGAGCTGCTTGTCTTCTTCTGGTTGCTGCTCCTGCTGCTGCTCCGACCTCTGCTGCTCTCGTGCATCCTCATGGATCCCCTGCTGTTTCTTCTCTTGCAATCGCTGCTGTCTCTTTTCTTGCTGTTTCTGCTGCTGGTGCTGGCTACTCTTCCCCTCTTCCTGCTGCTGCTCTCCCGAAATAGACTGCTCCTGCAGCAACACCTCTTCTTCGCTTCTTCTTCGCAGACGCTGCTGCCGCTGCTCTTCCGCGCTGCTTCTCCTCTTCCCGTCATTCCCCAAAACCCCTCTCTCCTGCAGCAGCAGCAGCACGTAGACAACAGCAGCAGCATGTAGAGACAAGAGCAGCAGCACGTGATGATTGCAGGCAGCAACAGCACGTAGACAACAGCAGCAGCACGTGGATAGCAGCACCACCAGCAGCAGCACGCAGACAGCAGCATCAGCAATACGTAGAGGGGAGCACGAGCAGCACGCAGACAGCAGCGGCAGCACGTGGACAGCAAAAGAAACAGCAACAGCAAGTTTCCCGAGGGTGAAACATGGAAACAGAAGCCTTCGCAGCACCAGCAGCAGCAGCGTCACCCTGCATTTTATTCTTCGCATCCTTCGCAGCAGCAGCGTCACCCTACGCTCTGTTCTTCTCTCTCTCTATCGTCTTTTTCCCCCCCCTTCCCCCCTCCTCTCTTCCCCCAGAAAACGATCTGCTCTGCTGCAACCCCCTCCACGGAAGACATTCGTCGCATGCACGTCGCAGCCCCAAGCACAAACCGACGTTCACCGGTGAAAGAGACAAAAGCAAAGGCGGGTGAGCATCTCCACTCTTCCTACTGAAAAAGTGTTTTCCTGAGAAAAACCATCCTTTGTATGTTCAGCATGCATTAGAATGCCAGAAAGCAACATGTCCCAACAGCCAAAGAAAGAAACAGACACAAGATATATATATATATATATATATATATATACAGCAGAGAATAAGACAACGTCCACAAAGAAGCTGCTGTCTCTCTGGGGTGTTGCTGCTGCTGTGGAGGAGAAGAAGATGCAGAAAGAGTCAAGCATGCCTATTTACTATCAATTCCCACCGAGACAGGCCTGCTCCACGGAAAGATATGCAAGAGGCCAGTCTCCCTGCTCGTCCTGCTGCTGCTGCTGTTGCATCCGGGTGTCGTCTCTCTCCCGCTGCTGCTCCTGCTGCACCGTTGCCCGCGTGCGACTTCTCTTCTTCAGCAGCATCACCTGAAAACAGCAGCAACACACCACGACGCGCTCGCTATAGACACACTCACGCTGCGTTGTAGTTTCCTGCTAAAATCATCTGAGGAGCTAGCAGCTGACGTTCAAACAAATCAAAATCTCCACACCCGTCTCTACATGCGCCCACCATAACAGCAGCACTCGAGCAGCAGCAGTCAAGCAGCAGCATTAGATAGGAGCAGCAGCGGCAGCAGTTGAGGAGCAGCAACGGCAGCAAGCGCAGCAGCAATAGCAATAGCAATAGCAGCAGACGAAGAGCAACAGCAATAGTGCAAGAGCAGCAGCAACAGTGAAAGGGCAGCAGCAGCAACAGTGGAGGA
Organism: Onychomys arenicola; assembly: GCA_949786405.1. Taxonomy (NCBI): domain Eukaryota; kingdom Metazoa; phylum Chordata; class Mammalia; order Rodentia; family Cricetidae; genus Onychomys; species Onychomys arenicola. The sequence continues at coordinate 10,722 of CATKUM010000366.1, forward strand.
GCCGCAGCAGCAGCAGCTGAGGAGTCGTAGTAGTGAAGTGGAGAGAGTACGTGGTAGAGGGCATGGAGAAAGTGTCTGTGAGAGTTTCAGGCCTGCAGCAGCAGCAGCAAGGTAGTCCTTTCTTCTGTTTTCTTTTGCTGCTTGTTCGAGATTCTCCCTGAGCTCCCTGAGAGCGCCGCCTGCTACTTTGGCCATGACGAGTGAAGGTCCTGCTGCAGCGAAGGGCTGCTGCTGTTGAAGGTGGGGGTGCAGCAGGAAGTTACTGCTGCTGCTGCTGAGCGCGGACGACGACGTGCTGCCTAGTCTGCTATGTCTTTTTTGAAAGTTATCCGCTGTGTCTGTCGCTGCTGCTGTTTTGACTACTGCTGCAGCTGCTGCTCGTCTTCCCAGACCTGCTGCGTCGCCTGCTGCTTTCACATCTGCTGTTGCTGCGTTGCTACTGCTGCTGTTGCTCCTTGCTGCTGCTGCTGCTGGTGCGAGTCTGCTAGTCTCCCCACTTCCCCCATGGGTCCCCCGGTGACTGCTGCTGCTGCTGCTTTTCCTCGGGTCACGTGTCGCAGTGCTGCTGCTTCTGCAGCTCTTGCTCGCAAAGCTGCTGTTGTGCTGTTGCTGATGCAGCTGTTGCGTGCTGTTGTTGTGGAGAAGTCTGCTGCTGCGTGCAGTTGCTGCCAGAGCAGGCCAAGCCGAAAAAGAAGAAGTTGCTGCTGCGGGAGGTGGAGGCGGCGGTGGAGGCAGTTCGTCTGCTGCTGCTGCTCTTCCTCTTCTGAAACCTCGCAACCGACAGTCTCCTGCGCCTCCAAAGGTAGACGGAGACGCATGCAGCGAGGACGGAGACAGCGTCTCGTCTCCTTCTTCTTCTTCTTTCGAAACACAAACATCAGGAGGAGGAAGAGGAGATGACGCTGCTAATGCAGCAGCAGCACCAGCACGAGACGATCCACAGACACCCTCTTTCTGTTTGACAAAGCGCTGTCTGGAGGTCATATCAGTTGGACTGTCACAGCGTCGCCGCGACCCTCCTCTCATCCCCGAAGAGAAGAAGAGGCAACAACAGCAGCACTACCTCCTCCCCCCTGTGATACTTCCACTAATCCAGAAGACCTCCTCAGCAAACTCTCGCCGCATGCAGTTAAGCCTCTGCTGCGATTCCAGTTGCTGCTGCTGGTGCTGCTGCTGTTGCCTGAGCCTGACCATCTCTCGTAACCTCCTGTCCCCAGCACTGCGCTGTGTCGCGCCTCCTCATCCTGCAGCAACAGCAGCAGAAAAACAGCAGGAGTAATACAGCAGCAGCACTCGCTGCAAGGAAACAGCAGTAGCACCAGCATACACCACCAGCAGCGGTTCAGCAGCACCTGTAGAACAGCAGGTGCGCAGCAGCGGCAGTAGAAGTAGCAGTGGAGCACCACCAGCAGCAGCAATAGTGTAGCAGCAGCAATGATGTAGCAGCAGCAGCAGCAGTCGTGTAGCAGCAGCAGCAGCAATAGTGTAGCAGCAGCAATGATGTAGTAGCAGCAGCAGCAGTCGTGTAGCAGCAGCAGCAGCAATAGTGTAGCAGCAGCAATGATGTAGTAGCAGCAGCAGCAGTCGTGTAGCAGCAGCAGCAGCAATAGTGTAGCAGCAGCAATGATGTAGCAGCAGCAGCAGCAGTCGTGTAGCAGCAGCAGCAGCAATAGTGTAGCAGCAGCAATGATGTAGTAGCAGCAGCAGCAGTCGTGTAGCAGCAGCAGCAGCAATAGTGTAGCAGCAGCAATGATGTAGTAGCAGCAGCAGCAGTCGTGTAGCAGCAGCAGCAGCAATAGTGTAGCAGCACCAGCAGCAATAGTGTAGCAGCAGCAATGATGTAGTAGCAGCAGCAGCAGTCGTGTAGCAGCAGCAGCAGCAATAGTGTAGCAGCAGCAATGATGTAGTAGCAGCAGCAGCAGTCGTGTAGCAGCAGCAGCAGCAATAGTGTAGCAGCAGCAATGATGTAGTAGCAGCAGCAGCAGTCGTGTAGCAGCAGCAGCAGCAATAGTGTAGCAGCACCAGCAGCAATAGTGTAGCAGCAGCAATGATGTAGTAGCAGCAGCAGCAGTCGTGTAGCAGCAGCAGCAGCAATAGTGTAGCAGCAGCAATGATGTAGTAGCAGCAGCAGCAGTCGTGTAGCAGCAGCAGCAGCAATAGTGTAGCAGCAGCAATGATGTAGTAGCAGCAGCAGCAGTCGTGTAGCAGCAGCAGCAGCAATAGTGTAGCAGCACCAGCAGCAATAGTGTAGCAGCAGCAATGATGTAGTAGCAGCAGCAGCAGTCGTGTAGCAGCAGCAGCAGCAATACTGTAGCAGCAGCAATGATGTAGTAGCAGCAGCAGCAGTCGTGTAGCAGCAGCAGCAGCAATAGTGTAGCAGCACCAGCAGCAATAGTGTAGCAGCAGCAATGATGTAGTAGCAGCAGCAGCAGTCGTGTAGCAGCAGCAGCAGCAATACTGTAGCAGCAGCAATGATGTAGTAGCAGCAGCAGCAGTCGTGTAGCAGCAGCAGCAGCAATAGTGTAGCAGCAGCAGCAGCAATAGTGTAGCAGCAGCAATGATGTAGTAGCAGCAGCAGCAGTCGTGTAGCAGCAGCAGCAGCAATACTGTAGCAGCAGCAATGATGTAGTAGCAGCAGCAGCAATAGTGTAGCAGCAGCAGCAGCAATAGTGTAGCAGCAGCAGCAGCAATAGTGTAGCAGCAGCAATGATGTAGTAGCAGCAGCAGCAGTCGTGTAGCAGCAGCAGCAGCAATACTGTAGCAGCAGCAATGATGTAGTAGCAGCAGCAGCAATAGTGTAGCAGCAGCAGCAGCAATAGTGTAGCAGCAGCAGCAGCAATAGTGTAGCAGCAGCAATGATGTAGTAGCAGCAGCAGCAGTCGTGTAGCAGCAGCAGCAGCAGCAATACTGTAGCAGCAGCAATGATGTAGTAGCAGCAGCAGCAATAGTGTAGCAGCAGCAGCAGCAATAGTGTAGCAGCACCAGCAGCAATAGTGTAGCAGCAGCAATGATGTAGTAGCAGCAGCAGCAGTCGTGTAGCAGCAGCAGCAGCAATACTGTAGCAGCAGCAATGATGTAGTAGCAGCAGCAGCAATAGTGTAGCAGCAGCAGCAGCAATAGTGTAGCAGCACCAGCAGCAATAGTGTAGCAGCAGCAATGATGTAGTAGCAGCAGCAGCAGTCGTGTAGCAGCAGCAGCAGCAATAGTGTAGCAGCAGCAATGATGTAGTAGCAGCAGCAGCAGTCGTGTAGCAGCAGCAGCAGCAATAGTGTAGCAGCAGCAATGATGTAGCAGCAGCAGCAGCAATAGTGTAGCAGCAGCAGCAGCAATAGTATAGCAGCACCAGCAGCAATAGTGTAGCAGCAGCAATGATGTAGTAGCAGCAGCAGCAGTCGTGTAGCAGCAGCAGCAGCAATAGTGTAGCAGCAGCAATGATGTAGTAGCAGCAGCAGCAGTCGTGTAGCAGCAGCAGCAGCAATAGTGTAGCAGCAGCAATGATGTAGCAGCAGCAGCAGCAATAGTGTAGCAGCACCAGCAGCAATAGTATAGCAGCACCAGCAGCAATAGTGTAGCAGCAGCAATGATGTAGTAGCAGCAGCAGCAGTCGTGTAGCAGCAGCAGCAGCAATAGTGTAGCAGCAGCAATGATGTAGTAGCAGCAGCAGCAGTCGTGTAGCAGCAGCAGCAGCAATAGTGTAGCAGCAGCAATGATGTAGCAGCAGCAGCAGCAATAGTGTAGCAGCAGCAGCAGCAATAGTATAGCAGCACCAGCAGCAATAGTGTAGCAGCAGCAATGATGTAGTAGCAGCAGCAGCAGTCGTGTAGCAGCAGCAGCAGCAATAGTGTAGCAGCAGCAATGATGTAGTAGCAGCAGCAGCAGTCGTGTAGCAGCAGCAGCAGCAATAGTGTAGCAGCAGCAATGATGTAGCAGCAGCAGCAGCAATAGTGTAGCAGCACCAGCAGCAATAGTATAGCAGCACCAGCAGCAATAGTGTAGCAGCAGCAATGATGTAGTAGCAGCAGCAGCAGTCGTGTAGCAGCAGCAGCAGCAATAGTGTAGCAGCAGCAATGATGTAGTAGCAGCAGCAGCAGTCGTGTAGCAGCAGCAGCAGCAATAGTGTAGCAGCAGCAATGATGTAGCAGCAGCAGCAGCAATAGTGTAGCAGCACCAGCAGCAGCCATGGTGTAACAGCAGCAGCAGCAGCAGTCGTGTAGCAGCAGCAGCGGCAATGGTACAATAGCAGCAGCAGCAGCAGCAGTTGAAGAAGCAGGAGTAGAACTGCGTAAAGAAGAAGAAAGCATAAGTAAAATTGACGAGAAGTCAGAGCAGAGCAGCAGCTGCTCTCGCAACAGAGACAGAAGAAGTCTGAGACAGTGCCCCCCCCCCACACCTCAGTAATAACGCGGTAAGCATCTCTCTCCCCTCACAGCAACAGCAGCAGCATTTGTAAAGAAGATGACCTTTGCAGAAGAAAGTTTGCGTTCAACAGGCTCTTTCGTTTCTCTGTTGCTGCACTTCCTTCTTCTTTACGCAACACCTGCAGCGAGACCTTCACCTTTCACCCAATATCCACATGCCTCGCGCTGTTCTCCCCGTTCTTCCGTTACCGTCTTATCCTCATCTCTGTCTCTGTCTGATATACGTCTCCCTCCCTTTCTCTTTTTTCTTTCTTTGCGTGTTCCCTTCCTCCTGCTCCTCTCTTTGTCCCTCCTTCTTTCATTACGTGGAGACGCCTGTCTCTGTGGAGATACGTGTGTGAGTATGTGTCTCTTCGAAACAACAGCAGCAGATGCATGCGCTTGCACTGAAACAGCAAAAGGAAGACACGGCGCATTGAGGAGGAGACGAGACATGGCGCGGATGTCTCTTCAACCGCCAGACAAGGAGACAGAAGCAGAACACGTCAAACAGATGCAGACGTATATATCTATGAGGGTGCGGAGAGACAAAGAGACAGATATATCTATAATGGAGAGAGAGAAAGAGAAAGAGAAGGAAAGGAATGCAACAAGAAGACAGATGGAAGTGCATGCAAATGAAGGAGCATACCTCGATGTGATCATCGTGGAGCAGGAGTCCGTCGTGAGTGCCTTGCTGCTGCTGCTCCATCTCAGCAGCAAGCCGATCTGCCTGCTGCCGCACTTTCAATGGAATAGCTGCTACATTCAAAGGAGTAGTATATAACTCTTCTTTATACGAACTGCGAACACCAAAGTAGCGTTCATTCACAGCAAACTGATCCCACGTCTCCACTGCTGCTGCCGACCCTTCACCTTTGCTGCTGCTGCTGCTGCCTGCAGATGGTTCCAACGGAGCCAGCAGTGTCTCGCACACCGCCTCTTCAACCCCACCCCCCGCTGCAGCACCCACACACCAGCAACGTCACCACCACAATCAGACTGCAGCAACAGCAGAAGCAGCAGCAGCTGCTGCAGCAACAGGAGCAGCATTAGCAGCAGCAACAGGAGCACCAGCAGTAGCAGCAACAGGAGTAGCAGCAGCAGCAACAGGAGTAGCAGCAGCAGCAGCAACAGTAATAACAGCAGCAGCAGCAGCAACAGAAGCAGAGATGCAGCCGAAGTAGCAATGCCAGCAACAGGAGTGCCAATTATACCAGCAGGAAGAGCGGTACAGGAAGAAAACGAGTCAAGCAGAGAGAGAAAGAGAGAGAGTAGTCACATCACAGGCAAGCTCTGCGGCTGCTGCTGTGGCTGGTGGTAGTGCAGCAAGAAGACGTTCACTTGTCACCAGCAGATTGTGACTATCTACGCAGAAGCAGCAACAAAGCGACATCATATTCGGACTTTGCCGGTAGAGCTGCATGCATGCGACTGAAGAGTGGAAGCAAGAGGAGTAGTTCTGCATGCAAGACGTACGATAGTCTTCCATCCACCTGCGGAGCTCTCGCCCATGTTGGCCGTGTTGTGAGGGTCGTGCTGCTGCTGCTTCAGCATCTCCTTTGCGACGTGCAGCATCTGCTGCTGCTGCTGCTGAGATTTGTGCGTCCGTGCGGAATTTGCCACTGCTGCTGCTGCCTGCATAGGACCGCAGCGGCGCAGCAGCCCCGAGAGAGGAGGAAGCTGAAGAAGCGAATGAACCAGAAGTTGAACCCGAAGACCAAAGATTTGAAGACAGACGTCCACTCCTGCTTCGCTCTACTGCTGCTGCTGCTGCAGCTCCTCTTGCTAACCCACGCAGCGATGAACCTCGAAACCTGCTGCTGTCATCATCACGCCCCAAGCTCACAGGAGGACTACTACTCTCAGCAGCAGCAGCAGCCACAACCGGCGGCGCGCCTGCCGCTGCTGCTGCCGCACGTACAGGAAGGGCAGCAGCAGCAGCAGCAGCAGCAACAGTGGAGATCCTCGCAGCAGCAGCAGCAGCAGTGCCAGCAGCAGGCTCAGAGATGAAATCAGCACCAGCAAAGTCAGTTCTGAGAGCAGCTGTTCGTGACGGAGAAGACGAACGAGAATCCCTCTCTGCTGACGCTGCATGCGACGCTCCCCACCCTCTGCTGCCGCGTCCTCGCACCTGCCGCTTCATCCTTTTATCAGCTGGAAGCTTTCAAAAGCAAACGATGCGTGTGTCATTAGCGCCAGCGTGTGCGCAAGAGAAGCACCACAAGAACTGCAGAAGCAACAGCACCGAGGCAGCTCCTGCTCTCGTGCTGCTGACTCGCGAAGAAACCGACTCCAGGATTGCCCCTCTCGTTGCAAAATCGAAAATAAAGATCCCTTCTTCGGTGTCTTCTGTAAACAGAAAAGCGACGCAGACATCCATATACATGACGTCTAGACAGTCAGAGTGGACATCATACATGTATATCAACAGAGGGAGGCAGTTCAGAGGTGTGGATACGACCGCATGCAGAGACATGCACATTTTTTGTTGGGGAAGGAAAAGGGTCTTTTCATACTTTTTCCACTTCCACAAGACTCCTCCGGTCGAGGGAGACATGCGGATGCATGCACATCACACAAAGATATCGAACAGGGTTATCTTTACACCACATGCACTGCAGAGACAATACAGAAAGATCAACAGATTTTGAAGTACATCTGTCTCCATATATATATATATATATATATGTATACACAGATAGAGAGATAGATAGAGATTTAGACAGATAGATGTATATACAGGTCAGGCCACCGAAATCACTTCTTTTTCCTTCAGCTACCACGCCGCAGAAAGATTGCCTTTGCAGAACTTTTGCTTGGCATTCGAACTTGTGGCAGGCAGAAGACAGCAATGCAAAAGTCATGCGAAGCACATACCAAGGTTCGCGGAGATATATCCGGAGAAGAAATGAATTGCGCGACTAAGAAGCACTTGGGGAAAAAAGGGTTTTTAAATCACAGAGAAAGCGACGGTACACCTCAGAAGAAAGAAATAGTAGGCGCACGATATATATACATCTCAGGGAAAGCGTAAAGCGACAGCAGAAAACACAGGACTTTCACCGCGGAAAGAGGCTTCTTCAGGCAAACAACGTCGCACCGGACCTCACAGTGCACAGCGTGCACATAGAATGAACGGTTTTCGCAGACAAGGAAGTGAACGTCAAGTAGATGATTCTGCGAGAGAAACACGAAAGAGGGAAACGCGCGTGGACATAGCTCCACGTATACGTTGGAAATATCCAGATGCAGGCGCGGGAACAGAAGAATGACGCATCGATGTGACTGTATGAATTCACAAAGTATATCTCTATATACTTTGGTGGATAAGCCAGAAGTTGGCTTCCGTTTACTGCGCAAAAAGAAAGCCCATCTTCGTTTTTTCAGCTTGTTCACCCCATGGAGGTCGTCTATCTCTACATGAAGAACTTCCCTGAAAAGCACCACCGATGTCACACCAGTTCTTCTATATTCACACGCAGATGTGGTATAATCGGTTTCGATACGTAGATGGCGCTGACGGAGGTAAAATCGGAAACAGAGGAAACCGTGCTTCACTCTACTAGTTTTGGCAGTTATAAGTTGGGACACTGTTGTAACAAAGGACGCTGCAGACCGCGAGCTACAAATACTTGGGAGTTCACAGCGCGAAAGACGCAAATGCACTGGTGAAATGTGTTTGTATACGTTTATTGATTACACACATCCGCGTATATATAAGCGGGAAAGAAATGTATGAGCTCCACGAAGAGCGCACGTTCGTGAGGGCGTTGCTGTACCCGACGCGCAAGTGATTGCGGTCGGTGTGCGACCTGCTGCTGTGTATTTTTGTACTGCCGTCAGAACAGCCAGAAATGGACGCAGCCTCTTCTTTCTCCGTATTTTCCATGAGTTCGTACAACATGCATAAGAACAAGTTGTCCCACCTCCGCAGTTTCGGGGGAGAGAAAAGCGGCAAAGGCAGAAAAGCTACAACAACACGGCGCGGCGAGTGCCGTTGGGCTTGCCGTCGATGTATGCCACGTTATAAATATCGAAAGCAGGCTAAAATGGGGTTCTCGAAAGGGGCAAACAGTTGAAATCCGAGCGGATCGGAATTTGCAGAGAAATGTAGACGTCGTCAGAAGAAGGTGGGGAAAAAATAGCTAATTCCTTCACAAAAACGTGCCCCCTCCCCTCCACGGGGTAAAATCGCGATAAGTAGGCGAGCAGCCCTGCTACACCGAAGAGGTGTCGAGTCAAACGTGTGCGCAACGCGAACCAATGCGCGACGCTAACCGCTGGGGGCTTTCTTCCGGTGCTTAACCGAAAATAGAGCAGACTTGGGAATTAGCGTAGAAACGGCCGCAACCTAAGAGCTCTCACCCAGGCTTGATGCGAGATATCGAAATGCAAATACGCGTGGTTTCGTCAACAACAGTGCTTTTCCTTCCGCGCTTCTTATTCTCTGTGTTTTCCATCGGTGTGGTGGAGTTGTATTGCATACTATGTGAAGAAAGGATTTTCTCACAAAAGTGCGCGACTGTTGTATTGCATACTATGTGAAGTAAGGATTTTCTCACAAAAGTGCGCGACTAAGTATCTGGGTTCGTAGGTTTTGTGGACTTACCCTGAGGGCAACGAAGCAGAGACTTGCGCAGGTCCGGGAGGGTGGAGGAATAATCAGGGCGGGAGAAAATGCGGCCTCTGTGATGACGTTACCGACACCTCACCAAAGGTGGTCCTTAACACTTCACGGTGAATCGAAAATACACGCGGTGACAAGCGGAAGGTGGTGAAACTTCCTCTTACACGCTGCATTAGCTGCAGCTCAACGACGTCAACGACAAAACACCTTCTCGTCTATGTGTACAGTAGTGTTCGACGCAGAAGGGCCAGCTGTCATAAAAACCACATGAAGCATTCATCTTCACGCAAACCACCCGGGATCAAAAGACTTTGAGAGTATAAACGCCACATCTGTACCGACGTAAACAGCGTATTTTCCGGGATGTGTACGGCTGAAGTGGTGCCCCTGCTGGCGCATTGAAAGAGGTTGAAGGGACTACTGACGAAAAAGGAAAGATCTGCCTCGTCACTGCCTGGATTGCTCTTAAGCATACCTCTAAAGCGCGATCTACTTTTTTTTTCTTAGCGAATAGTTTGACAAAACTTCCGGCAGCTGCAGTCTCACGGCGATACGAACAGCCTTGGCGGCTCTGTCTGGTGTAGTTACGGTGCGTGAGTCTGCATTTATAAAACCTGTCGTCAGATCCGCAGAGGTTGCCTACACCATAAGAATGTACAAGTAAGCAGGTCAAAGGAATGAACCCTAGTAATTTTACGCGGGATGGACAGAAAGTCGGATTCCCAAGAATTTGAACGGGGCTAATTTGAAGGCGGGAAGAACAGCGATGCGCGGATGGCGGGAGGACCCCTCCTCCGGCTGAAAGTGGATCGAAAGTGCCCACTCATGAAAGGAGGAGGGGGTGTATAAAGTAAGCAAGACGCTTTTACTGAAAGAAAAAGAGACTTCCGGCATGTGCAGGGTTTTAAAAAAGTAGTCGCTGAGTTATTACGATTGAGAGCCCCCCCACAATAACGCGGGCCGAGGATCAAAACTTCCTAATCACTGAGGACGTCGTATTGCGGCAACGTCATTTCCCTACGTCTTCGCGACGTTGTCGGGAGCTTTAGGCGTAGGCTAAATTTTCCCACATATATCACGCATAGTTTGTCGGCGACTTCATAGTCGCCTCCTGCCATTACAGGCTTGCTATCCGCGCGAAGGTCGCATTGCGGTGGCGGCGACACCCATCACACACCCACGAGAAACTCGGGCGACGCAAGCGGAGACGGCTCCTGCGAATTTTTAAGAAAGCAAAAAATATTTGCCCCCATTCTGTAGACAAAAGAACCATATGTGCCTAAGATATACATATCTAAGCATCTTTTTCGTATGATTGTGCGAGATTTCGGAAGCGCTAAAGGTCACGAAGGCGGCGGTGCGACAATGGAATTAGGGTATTAAACACGCTGAACGCCCCGGGCATTCTATGGCTGCACCACGAACACGAGAAAAATAAAAACAAAAAACCTAATTCAGGGTTCCAAGATGTGCGATTGGTGTTAACATCTTGCTTAACAAGCGGAAGTTTTTGAACAACCGCTAATTTTTAAGGTTTGACGACCGTGAGGGTGGGAGCACTACGTGCAAACACGCTATGGTCCGCTTTGACGGATCATGCCCCGGCGACCTGCTCCGGACATCATAGTTGAATTGCAGAAACTCCACATCTCTCCCTGATGAACTACATAGAAACGGATGAGAAAAAGTGTCTCTAGCGGGAACTCAAAGTGTTCAAGTGTGCACAGTTATTGCTGCACACCGGATTGTTTCGGTGTACAGAGACTGGAGCAAGTCGGCAAAGTAGGGTGGTAAGGCGACGGGAAAACGGCAGTGAAGACGTGGAAAAAAATGCACGTATTTAGTATAAGAAACACTCAGGGACTAGCAGTGGAGAATGAAGGAATGGACACAGTGCGCAGGTTCAACGGATAGCATTCTGCGCTGTGGCTGCCTGTGTCGTCTGTACCAAACCAGTTTTACACAAATGAATACTCCTTCGTCGCAGTCGGTGATAGGTCGAATTTCAGTCTGTGTATGAACTGACTTAGCAGCTGCCCGTCGCCGTGGATTATGTACTGTGGATTATGGTTATAACTATCACCTTACTCTCCAGCGACAACTTACAAGAAGACAAACGTTAGAGGTGTCTGGGAAACTTGTCCCTGTGCTTATTCTGGCACCCCCACAGGGAAGGAATGATGCAGTAAAAGTGGATTCGTAAACGTACAATTATAATTGTAAGTTGAGCATGGGGGTTCCCATTCACGGTGAGCCGGCGCACGAGGTGCGTACGAATACGCATACATTCAAATACCGAAAATCAGCAGTACGGACATTTTGGAGTCCGCACAGCCTTACTGGTTGCCATTCTGTATTGTAGCGTTTACCTGTCACTTAGGTACGGAAACTTCTCAGTCACATCTGACAGTTTGTCAGCCCTGCTTCAATATAACCACATATTTGTCCAGACGTACACAGTCACTGTAAAGATCTCATGCAAGGGTAGTACTCAGCATCTACGATCGCTGGCCGACTGCGTCCCGAAGACGGCTGGAACCGACTAGTAAAGTGGAGTTCAGTATGCTTAAGACGCTACTTTACTTGGGTTGTGCACTACTGATGACACTGGTATGAAGGTATGACTCTGCTGTAGAAAATCTGTAGTAATAGTAGAGGCTCACATACGTGGGGAGGTACATCAAAGTGGAACTTGTGGTTGGCAGGCCGCATAATCGACTAGCGATTCGCAGGAATGACGAAAGGTAAAACTTCCAATGTTATTAGTGGTGGCATCACAGCAGAGTGTGAATACTACTTCAAACCGCATCCGCAAACTGCACACTCGCACGCGAGGCCAGACTACTAGTATTTCGTGAGCAGTTTACTATGCAAGTACTCTTCGCAGTAACACCGCATGAAAACGACGTGAGCTCTGCAGAGATTTATGAGGCTACACAGGATGGACAGAACTTTCATTCGCAACTAATTAGAGAAGGAAAATTTGGAAACAGCCGCATTAGTCGGTGTTAGCTTACTTGCGTCCTGCTGGACAAGACGATATTCCCCTCATGCAACTGCGCATGTGTATCGTGCCTGTATTTAGACAGCACATGCCTGTTTTTGCGACACTACCGTTTCTTGTTGTGTGCATGTGCGCTTCCGTCGACCGTATGTGCATGAGTTCGAATATCTTCATGTATATTCGTGTATAGCTGCATCTTTTAGCTCACACAGACCCTCAATACAATTTGAAGGCGTGGTGGCAAGGGCGCATTTGATGCTTCTCACCTCCTAGTAGAAATGTGTAAACATGTCTACTGGTTGACTTTTCAGCTCTCCACGAATAATCCATAAACAGACAAGAATCCGAGAGCCAGATGCCGGATGCGCAAATAAGAATAATAATACACGAAGATACAGACTAGCACGAGTCAATATGCAGGCCCTTATCTTGATCAGATATCTGGCGCTTACTGTATATATATACAGATATATATGTCCTTGTGAGGAGCTCGGAGGACAGAGAATGCAAGACAGTGTCTAGGCCAGAAGAGTGAGGTGTCACTACCTGTTCCTATGTACATGAAGAGAGACACAAAAGTAGCGCATAATAGCACAAGCACGCATCGTAGAATCTGCACATTATGTATTACCCATTCTAGAGAAATAATAAGATTTATTATTGTTCTAGAGGAAATCCTCTTAACGGTCGTGTACGGTTGTAGGCCACGATGCAAGCTTTACTCACCCACTTTACACCTTCGCCTTCTACACATCCGTGTGAAAATTTCAACGAAAATACACACATGTACATACATGCAAACACCCAGCGGCACCCGTGATCTAAAGACACCTGTGAAAGTGCTCATTGTAGTGAGAAAAACATCGAGATGCAATTGTTATATTGGTGATCTGTATGCAGAAAGACGCTTGTACTCATGTGCGTGTTCCGCTTAAAAGTTGAAGTTAGCATTTTTAGCGGCGTCGTTGTAAGCAACGTTCGTGTCTCGTGTTAGGCAAACAACCTCTTAAATGAGGAAGCCATTTGCCGTTTGCTCCGGCACAAAGAAAGTAATGCAGTTCAGAACGTTCCGTACATGTGACCCTATCCACGGCTCTATTGTCGTATTAGCACACACATGGGTATCTGTGATGTATAAATTTTTGAACGCAACTGAGGGGACTGGATTGCGCTGCACTATGAGAATACATTTGTTCGTTCCTCAGCAATGAGAAAACCAAGTGTCTGGAAAAGGAATCTACATTAAGTCCGACAAAAGATGTGAACTGACAAAAGAGCGCACGGGGTTACACATCGGTATTTTCACTGAACGTAACTGTGCTAATCCTGCCTGTGAACAGATGAACGAAAAAAGACAGATATCAATAAACCAATGTAGAAAAACGTACATATAAATATATGTGCCGCTGCAGGCTTGCAGTCATGTTAGTGTCCTCGGACCAGTACGTACCATAATAACCGTCTATAAATACGTATTCACTTATATCCAAGAGCGTACACACACCCGAGCTCCGCACGCAGAAAAGCTGCACTCAATCACTTCTGTGGAAACAATAACACACGCACATGCAGAATAACTGCCCTGAAGCTAGGCCTTACCCGCGCGTTGTGATAAAAAACCTCTCTTATCTCTACCATCCATATACGGATACCTTGTCATTCACACAGTGCTGCAAAAATGATTCCACCATAACGTGAGCCTATGCATCGTGACTATGCAGATGTGCTGTAGTGGCTTTTACTCTGTGAGTCGATAGATTTTAAGTAAACGCTTCCTTATGTGCTTAGCCTCGTACCTACATCGCACACATCCTATGGTGGAGTACGCCATAATGTAATTGGTACTACAACATTGAAAGTCACATTTTTCTTCCATCTAGCGTGGCAGACGTATTTGCACGCCGAATGGTGGGGACAGAGCGAGCAAAATAAATAAATGCGTAGTACTGACCGTGCTCTCTACGACAGAGCACTCCGATTCAGTTCCGCGGAAAAACGCACGAAAGTAGGTATAGTTGCAACTCTAATAGTAGTAGGAGTGGTAAAAACTGTAAAGGTACAAGTGGTAGTGTTGAAATACCAGACGACAGCATTAGCAGAAATTTCCTGGGCCACTACGGAAGTGGAGATATCAGATTACTGACGTACACATGGGTATAATTCCGACATGTAAGCGTATAGAAGCGTGTACGCATCACAGCTATTGCCCGTACGCAAAGCAAAGAAGCATCGATCAGAAAAGAATTATCATGCAGCATTAGGGAACACGTGAGACTCTAGTAGTGACTGGACAAAGGCAGTGCAGAAGAGCTGAGGCCTGCAGTATTAAAAGGACCACCCACAGTAGCAGATTCATCAGTTATGAATTATCGCCATAACCCACTGCGATATCCGTCCAAACAGCACCAGCTGTGTCAGCAACCCCCGATCGGCGCGACCAATTTGCTGGGTATACTAGTGATTGTTGTGCTGAAATAATAGTTGTAGTAGTAGGCGTAGCGAAGTCGAGAAGCGTTGAGGGGGCGCGGTGGCAGCAGCCTTACCAAAAACGCTCTCTAAAGCACGATTAACGGCCAAAGCAGTGGAAGCAAGAAATCTCTGTTAGTAGCAGTCACACTTAGCTGTTTTGCGTTGGAGGACGCTGAGGAACTTATGCTCATTGTAACGAGAGCCACACCGGAAGCTGTACATCATTACCAGCCGCAGCCCTTCTCATACCGGTCAAAGTAGCACGTGGGAAACATTCACAGCATTCCCAGTTGCAGCAGCACAGCCAACACGAACAGAGAAAGGGTACGCACTACATGCTGCTTCCTCTCAGGGTCACCCAACAGCAGCCATAGCGGCAGGCCTCCGCCCTCCTCTTTGTTAAAGTGTCAACGATAGCATCACGACGCCAAAAAGACGAGAAAAACAGTTTTTTTGTTGCTTCTCACGGGCGTCGCTCAAAGGCGCTGCCGTATGAAGGTACAGGACTACTTCTTTTGGAGGTGATGCAATGAAACTGTATACTGGTATGTGTATCTGTTGACTTTTGCTAAGCCGGTCATTCATTACCTCATTCAGGTGTCTCAACAGTCCCTTCGTCTTCAGCTTTACGACGTACGCTATTCTCTTCGATCCAAATGAAGTATAGGCACAGACAGCATTTATACATCCTGTACTGCCTGCCTACGTAGGGTTCATTAACCCTAGACTCAGGTATACTCTCACGTTGTGCGTGCATACGCAAGTATGCACTATCTCTTCGTACACGCAGGTCAGTTTGACAGTGTATGCATGCCTGCATATGCAGCGCCTCTATGCCTCTACGTGGAACACAAGCTACAGGTATACACACGCATATATATATATATATATATATATATATATATATCGTGCTGATGGTGATGTCTGCGCAGGTGTACCTAGAACTCTAAATATTCTTATATTTGTATAAACATGTACATCTGAAGCCGGGTGCCAGCACCATCAATCCTCACTCCCCTGAGACTTTTTGCAGCGCATGACTTACGCCTGCATGTGCACATCTGTATCCGTCTACATATATATATATATATATATATATATATACGCACGACAATGCCACACAAAAAAAAAACATTTTGTGTAAACGAATACGGACAGAGAGAAATATGAAGATAAAGGCACAAGTGAAAGCTGTAGAATCTTTATCCTCTCATCCGTTTCCTGCATGTTTTCTTTGGGGCAGCAAGAACTCGGGAGCAGCACACTGCAGCTGTGCTGTGCACATTCACCGGCCGTAATATCTTTCAGCTTCTCTTATCCCGTCAAACACATTGCTGTTACAGGACATTCACGTCGAAGTTGTGACATATGACGTCTCCAGCAGTGATACAGTGTTGCATTCCTACAAGTTCTGCCCTTCCTCCGTAGCTACAAAAGGACTCATGTGTGGGAATGCAATGCTGCCTACTACATTTCTGCAGCTCTGGAGTGTTTCTATATATCTGTGCGTTGGTTTGCTTATGCTGCGGTAGATGTGTATGGAAGATCTTGTTAAAGAGACACTAGTGAACAAAACCGCCTTTTCACATCTCGCAGTTATACACTGCAGTATGCTATCACGTACTCTTCAGGGCCTGAAAGTGAATTATCAGCCCGGTTGCAGCGAAGCCCTCCCGTCGGTAGCTCTAGATTAATAATCGAAAGAAAACACTGGGCGCACGTAGGCTGATCCGCTGCGTTAAAATGCGCGCATTTGACAATGTTGATCCAACTGTAGACTTAGTAATAGGCTCGCTACCGTGGAAACACTTCCATATTCTGTCTCTTCGTGGAGGGAACATGAAGAGCTCCATTGCAGATGTATACCAAGTGATGAAGACAGTATCTGTATTCACCCGACCCCGTTCTTGCGGATCTTCACAACATAGGGTGGCCAGCAAGGACTGCCTTGCTTCTTTCTGGTGCTCATGCACACAGGCGTTTCGAAAATGACATTTCTACCCTGAACCTTCAGCAGCAGTGCCGTCGGTCAAATTCATCATCCACACTACTTTACAAAAGCACGTGCGTTGCCCTCAGGTGGCAATAAACGCGTAATTACAAATATACAGGAATTCGCAGTCACACCGAGCTGTCGAACATGCCTGCCGTGCTGCGAGTGCTCTCTCTTTCATATTCAGAAATTGGTAAACGACCTGTATATGTCTATAAACATATATGAATACTGATAGATGTGAGTACCGGCCTGCATGGACGAGACATGAGCACAAACAAGGAAGGAGAGTTTACGCTTATCCAAAGTTTAGGCGTGCCCTTCTCCTCTGCGCCTGTACTTCTAGTGTTCTTTCCTCTGCTGATTTCCACTGCGTAATCCAATTGTTCTGACAGAATAACAAGCAGAATTCTTGTCCTTGTGTCATGCATGTATATCTACGTGTACAAACTACTCAGGTTTGTTGTGGTTTTGTGTGTTTCTGAGTGTAATTGTCCTGTTTGATTGAAACCGTCTCCCTCTTCACACACGATAAATCGATCACTTCTTCTCCATGCAAACAAGCTGCGAAAGTCCTCCCTAATTCGCATTTCAGTTAAGTGAATATTTGAAAGGACACCCCTCATTATTCTTAACTCACTCTAATAGCGAGACCAGTTCTCCAAAGAATCCTGCCGCGTCCCGGCCGACGAGGATTGAAAAACTCGCGGAGGTGCCCTTCTTCCTCTATGTCACCTAAAGAGAAAAGGACAGAACTTTCCTTGGCAGCTTGTGGCTGCTTTTAAGCTCTTTTCAGATAGGTGAGCTCCTCTTCCGAGTAAAGCTAAAAGCTCGCTGTGGTATCCAGGTAATCTTGCTTCCACCACCGCTTATGTACGAATATCTGTCTGTATGTGTGTGTGTATGTGTGCTCTCTGGATAAGTACATGTGAATAAGACTTGTGTGTGCAGCTGGCGTATGTATAGCTTGTCAAGACGTCCTAAATATCTACATCCGTATGTATAGCCTCTCAAGACGTACATAGTATTTGTATCCATAGGTATGTATACGGCTGCACTAAAACAAGGGAAGCATGCGATTTCAGGAAGGCGAAATTAAGGGTAGACGACTGCAAATGTAGGCCTGTGTAGATATATACTGATGCGAATTGTTCAGTCACAGGAGAAGAGAGATGCATGAGTCGTGTTCTTTTTAATTCCTATAGCATTTGTGGGCGCGTACTGCTTTGCGCACGTCATTTATCCGTCTTTCTCCAAACGACAAGCATGGACACGAAAAAGGCCGCAATTTGCGTGCGGTGCAACACTTTTGTAGAGCTTCACTTGTGTATAGCTGCGCGACTGATAAGCATGCACCAAAGTGAAGCACTTTTATTTATATGTTATATACGCTCTGGGCTTCCTGGGCTCTCTCGTAAGTAAATTTTACTCCAGATCGCGTGGGATGTTGACCGTAGATATGCTTTTGCAGGTGAGACTAATACGAATTAGACCTCTACATTCGTAGACTATCGTCAGGTAGCGAGAGATAGTAATACTGCCAGTAGTTGGTGTCATTATTTCTTATCGCCTTCCTGTATTGATGCTACAATTCATATTCGGGTACATAGGTGTGCATGGCTGTGAATTACACTCTTAAGCGCATATGTCGGTGGACGTTTATTTACTCGAAAGTATAATGTTTGAATATGTCACTTCAAAAAGTCATTCGATTTGTGCCTATGTTTGCGCCTTTCTTATCTAAGTACATACACATACGTGATGCATCGGTGGTAGTATGCGCATCGCTGATCTTGATAATGTGACATATCGCGACAAGCGATCCTGCTTTGTCCACAGACGTACACTAGAATATCTGTTTGAACCATCTGTGATACCCTTGGTACGTTGCGAGGGTGTAAAAATCCTGTGTGCAGACCTTTTAAATAGTGCCTCCCATGAGAGTATTAAAAGTCTCCCTCTCAAGTAAGTGTACGAAGTGGAAGGATTGCAATCACGGATGTTAACATGGTAACGAGGGAGACGAGGCAAAGTAAGCGGCATTCATTCTTTTTTCTTTGTCTTATGAGAAGCACCTTATCAGGAACGCGTCGATAAAAAATTTATGATAGTTATGAACCTAGTTTGCAGTCACACTATCGCGCAGTACGATTCAACTGTGACTCACTCCCCTTGTGCGTTCTTCATCTAAGGAAGTTCTCTTTATATGTAGGGCCTCTGTGTTCAGAATGTCTCTTACGCTCTTAAGAAGTCTATGTTACTCATGTAAGTTTCCGTCTTTCTCCGCCGACCGTGACTTCGATGTGTGATGCATATAACGACGAGACTCAACCCTTGGGTGGTGGGTGTGTGAGTCAATCTATTCGTATTCACAGCAACAGTATCAGCTGCGCGCAAGCGAATGCACGTTCATTCCTTTATTTCTCAATTGAGATCCGTGCAAATATATCAAGATGATATGTATGGGTGTATCCACATATTAAGTCTAGAATGATTAACAGACATGTATAAATGTGCGTACAAACAAACAATGTACATCCGCGTACGCATGAGACGGACAATGTAGTATGTGTGAGCGTGCACAAAGAGTTTATACCTCCAGAATACGGAGGAAAATACATACTTCCACTTATATATGAATCTACATATCCACAGGCGAATATATATATATATATATATATATATATATATATATATATGCAGTGTACGGTGCCAACTACGCCTGCTTCAGCTCTGTATCTATGAATTGGTAACCCCTATTACGTGCGATGAATCTGTAGCGTTACGGATGTATGCTTTACACACATCTCTGCACAATTATAAAGGTATCTTCGTCTACCAGCGGTACTCTACAAAAAGTTTCCTTCGCCCAGGTCTTTCCAAGTGTCTATTGTGGTTCATTACTCAAAGTTGTTATGTATGCGCCGATGTGGACAGTTTTCTACGATGCTCTCCTCATATTTGTGTCTTGATAGGTATCGCCTCGGTGCATCTTTTTCGAGTCGCTTCTCCTTTCCGGCTGCATTTTTCGTCAACTCCCTTCAAGCCATGACTTCTGCGGATGCTTCGAGAGCAGTCTGCTTTTCTACGCACCATGTTTTACAACCTTACATTCTTCTTCACTCCTCCTGACATCTCCTTCGCCGATGAACCTCGATATATGATGCTTGGAGATTCTCTGGTATAGCTTTCTGCAAATTCTAACAACTGTCGAGGCAGAGTTCTAAAAGTAAACAAGCTTGTTCTTACTACAAACATGCAGATGCGCATAAATACAAAAGACACACGCTGGTGAGGTGTCATCTTCTGGCATATCTGGTAGATGTGTATACCCTTAGGTTAATTCCCATGCTTGACAACGACTACATACGTACACGGAATTTCCACGCATGTATCTGTTAATACTTATGGATATGTGAAAAGGAGGGGACCCCTTCAAATTTTTTTTTATTTTCAGGCTTCGTAGTGATGAAAGATCTCTTAGTTATTGCTATTCTGACTTAGGGTTGCAACGGCTTCAGCAGATTTTCTCTTCCACCTTTACAAAGGACACCATCTCTCTGATAAGGCAGGAATTGACTACGGTTTTGCTGCTGGCTCATCCCTTTTTGTTATACCTCATCGTACGTGGCTTTTTCACGAACAGCATCTTTTCTCGGTTGCCAGAAGGCACGTACAGAGATTTCGGTAGGGATTCCCCTTTTTCTGTACTGCCTCGTAAAGAGAAAACGTTCCATGTCTATGTATTGACTGGTTTGTTTTGTGAACTCTCTTTTGGTGGGTTTTTAGACCTTCTTCTCCCTATAACGCGTCGCTTCATCCTTTTCTGCTGCTGCCGTTCCTACTGTTCCCGTTAAAGTAGTGCAGTTCCCTGTGTTTAACGATATCCCTTCTTTCATTCTCTCCACCCTTTTGCTTTTTGCTTTTCTCCATTTCTCTCCTGGGGTACTCCCTTGCCTGTAAAGGACAGTAGGGCTTTCCTTCTAGCACCTGCTGCCGCTGCGTCTGCCTCAGGGCCGTCCGCAAAGATTACTTATAATTAACAATAGCTGCGACGGCCGCAGTCCAGGTGGAAGTGACGCAGCATGAAAAGGACATTTCGGCCGTCTGCCAACCTCCTCCACACCCGCGTGTCACGCAATGAATAGCCTTACGCGAGTGGTAATCGGCGCCGCCTCAGTCGCAGTGGTTGTGCTACTGCTTGTTGTCATCATTATTACATCGTCATTTCCTTCAACTGGAGCTGATGGAAAGGGAGAAGGATGGCGGATGCAGGGGCAAAGCTGCACGGTCAACTGGTTCACCCGCCCCGAAGAAACGAGGCTGCGATGTGCGATACCTCTCATATGTGCTCATGACCATGTCCACAGCAAAATGGGTGAGAATTTCAATGTTGCAAGATGCCAGCACAGCTCGGTTTCTCTGCAGAACTTCCAGATGGGCTAGCTACGCCCTCCACAAAGAACAAAATGAGGAGAATATAGCTGAAGGCCCTCCAGAGGCCTGAGTGAAGAGGCGACAACTCGCATTTGTATCTTTGTTAATGCATAGATTTGTTCTTTGAACACTTACACAGGCCGACAGTGGAATGTGTGTATTGATGCATAGAGGTGTTTTTCTGGAAAGTTATTTATGCCGACAATGGATCAATCACCACCTGTATTCAGAAGAATTAGGTAGAAATGAGCATAGTGAGTGAACGTAGAGAGGACAGTAAACAGGATGTACAGTCAAAACACGAATAAAACAGTGGTATTCTGATTTTTGCAAGTTCACGTTGATCTATGAGCCTCTCCGGGAGTAGTTATTATGTTGACAAGGGACATTATACGATATCCAGGGTGTATATATATTCATTTGCA
Source organism: Onychomys arenicola (assembly GCA_949786405.1). Taxonomy (NCBI): domain Eukaryota; kingdom Metazoa; phylum Chordata; class Mammalia; order Rodentia; family Cricetidae; genus Onychomys; species Onychomys arenicola. The sequence goes on from CATKUM010000366.1 coordinate 32,077, forward strand.
CCGTCTGGCCACACGAGGAGGTGTACTGTGAGAGATTCTTCGGCCAAGTGGGATAAAACAGGCACAAGGAGCATGGAATGCGAATACCGCGCTGGCAAAGACAACTGTTGAAAAATTCAGAGCAGGAGAGGAGACCACGCATGGGATGGGCCATATTAACTTGTACAGTTTCAGCCGTGGTACAGACGTATCCCGCAGCATACGCAGAACAAGGAAAAAGAATCGCAAAGGTTTTGCAGCCTGTACGCCTATGCAGAGGTCAGTAGAATACGAAGGTTTGTGTGAAGGGCACCTAATTCGCGTAATGGGGTAACACGTTGTCTGGTACATGTATTCCTACTGGAGATACTCGTTTGGGCGTACGACACTTCCCACAGACAAAATGTTTTTCGGAGATATGAATAGGCTTTGTGTGTAATGATTCTGCTGCCATAGTCCACCGTGGAGGTCACGGCTGTATGAAAAAGACAGTGTGCCTGGATAGCCGAGGTCAGAACTCCCTTTAGTAACACAGCGGACAGTACCGCAGAGTAGAGCTGCAGATTTGCGCACCAAAGATATCAACAATTGTAGCCGTGCTAAGAGACCGGGCACCGCAGTATTAAAGCAGGTGTAGCAATGTGCCAGGGGACTTCTCAAAGACAAAACGTATGATCAGTGAAGTGAATAATGGTACAGAGTGAATCGACCAGACCGCAAAACCACTTCTCTTGAACCTATGCTCTTATCAGCAAATTATGCTGTTAGCTGGGATAAGCTACCAGCAAGGAGACCTGTGGTCCCTACTCAACTAGGCTGTCAACGGATGACTTCATCACAAAGCATGTATATATATACGCTGATACATCGAGACTACCGCGTTGCTCATGCACTTGTGTCAGGCGCTTGACCATTCTCCAAAACGAGCGGGTATCCGCAGTCTTTTCTAAACAACATTACAAACGTGCTTTCTACCGGAAGAACACGCCTCGCGTTCAGTGACGGTTGTGCGTGCCCTTTCCACAAATTTGGCTGTGTCTACAAACTACTACACACACACAGATGCATAGCCGTGCGAACTTGCGTGTGCATGAAAGATTCGTTTCATCGCAACAGGTACTTCAATTAGCGCAGCAAAGAGGCACGCAGAAGATCTCGCATCCGCGTCTTCTCCTCTTGGAAAATGTACGTGTACTTTTGTCTTGTTGCACACGTCACCATTGTTTCCACGTATTCCCTGACAGCTACTGCGTGAAAAATTCATTTTCTTTTTCTCTCCCTATCCTCTTCATAACTCGATCGCACCAATTTTTTTCCACTGCCTGTTTGATACTTCGTCTTCGTCTCCTCCTTTCAATGTTTATCGTCTCCTTGTCACAAGTTGATTAACTTTTGTTTGCCAGAATTTGCTTTGTGACATTTCACCGGTTGTCTTATTCTTTTCTTCCTTATATCGCGTTCCGCGCAGGGGTTTGCCGCGAGCCAGGTAGTCAAGGAGCCCAGAAATCTTGTCGGCGTCGCCGCTCCTTTGCTCTGCTGACACTTTCTGCGATGAGACATCCACATTTACATGCATTCCGATTCCTCCAGGATTAATTCCAATGGTGATCCTTGTGATGTTCGCGAGCCGTTCCGGTGCGTTACCAGGACATGTGAAACTCTCAATCTTTTTGCCCGCCACCACTCCGGTGACTCTGCGGCTGGTTCACCTTTCACTACCGGTTCAACTTTCACTACCGGTTCTGGCAGCACACATTTTTCTTCGACTTTTAATCCCCGGGATGCTGAATTTCGTGCACTCTCGCCTAGTGGTAACGCTACTGTGCCTCTCACGGTGCGACACACGCTGGAGCTGCACGCCCGACTGTAGTTCCACCTGATCTCTCTCGTATTCCTCGTACTCCTACTATTTCCGCTATTGGCACGGCTTTTTCAGTTGATAATCCAGTGGAGCAGAAGCCCCGGCGCTTGCAATTTGACAGTTTCTGGTCTAACTCTGCTGGTCTAAGTAGCAACAGAAGCAACAACCATAGCGGCCAATTTTCCGCAGCGAATTCCGACAGCAGAGGCGACTTATACGGTAATGAGAGAAGAGATGTCGTTATAGATGGACCCGTGATGCGGCAGCGCTCAGTGTGTATTCAAAAGGATGTCGCAGTGGGACGGCCATGTGATGCTTTTCGACGATGTATGGAACCCTGTAACGTATGCGAAGATGGAATATGTAAACAATATCCTTCTCGACCCAGACGCACCAACGCACAAAGCGACCACCGTGCGTACGCCAACATTAACAGCTCTTGGTACGGAAACAGCAGATCCGGTGATTATTATGGTCCCTATGCCAATAATAGTGCTTCTCAGCATAGGTTTGTAGGTTTCAGTAGATACCTTGCTAGCAGTGCTGATGAGAAGAGTAGCAGCAAGGATTTCGCATCCAGCGACGCAGCAAAGGAGAGCAAAAGCACCAGTGTGTCCATGTCTCATGTCGAGGACGTACATAATAACGGCGGAAACGCACATACCGGAAAGGCAACTGGCAATAATAAAGCCCTTTCTTCCAGCAGCCAGGAAGAAGACATCACCTCTAGTGGGAGTGCATTTCCTGCTCTCCGTCATCAGATGAGTAGCGACAGTCCCAATGGTGGACAGAAAATAACAGATCCTTTTTTGCAGCCGCCGTCTGGCGGAAGCGCAGCAGGCGCAAGTCTCTGTAGTGAGCAGATTCACAGCACAGCAAAAGTGCAGCACGAATCTCATGACAGTGCTGCTGCAACGTCACCACATCGTCCCGATCAACCTACATCCCTGTCTAGAGGCTCGAACCATTCTGCCGGGACTTCAATAATATCTAGCGATGATATTGCTGCTGCTGCTGCTGCTACCGTTTTAGATTCTGTTGCTGGGCCTGCTGATGCAGATTCGCCTCCTCAGACTGGCGGTGTCGCTCATGCACACGGTGCTGCTGTGAGTGCTACTTTTGATAATATTCTTCCCGGTACAGCTGGTGCTGATATCGCTTCTGCAGAACTACTTGCTGCTGCTGCTGCTGCCGGCGCTGCTGCTGTTGGCTCTTCTGCGGCTGCCGCTCCTCATCGACGTGCTAGTGCAGGTTATGGAGTGCGCAATCATTATGCTGGAATTTCTCCTGAAGTTTTCTCATCTCCAGTGGATAGCGAGTCTGCTGTTACAGCCTCTGCTGCCGTTGCTGCTGCTCACGCTGCTGCGGCTGCTCACGCTGCTGCTGCAGTAGCCGTTGAGCAGGCGGCCGTGTCACAAACCAGAAATTCCCCTGGGACTTGTGGAGCTGTGTGTGCGGCTGCAGCAGCGGCAGCGAAGGAACAGGTGCTTGCTGTTGCTACAGCAGCAATGCAGGAGCAAGCCGCAGCCGCAGCAGCAGATACACCCAGGAAGGAGGAACCAGCCATAAAAGGATCAGTAGCAGCAACAGGGATAAAAGGTGAATTTGCGGCACATAGGGAAGAGGAACAGCTGGAAGGTGCTCTTCATGTTTTCAAACACAAAGAGGATGACTGCGACCAGCCGTCTTGTTCACATTTAGTGGGCAACAACGCAGGCACGCCCCCCCGGGCTGCTGCTGCAGCAGGAAACTTAGCAAAGCGTATTTCCACCTTATTTGATGGCATTTCTGTGGCTGTGGGTCCAGCAGATAACCTTCGAGGAGTGGTAGAAGGAACAGCCTTTGGATCGGCAGAAGCAGCAGCACCAGTGTCCCCTCCTCTTCTCGTGCCAGTTCATTCCCCTCCGCATCTTGTGCCTCACGGCATCATCCCTATGCAGCCTCCCCCTGTGGTATATGCTGTTCCAGCTGGAACCGCGCTACCATTTCTTCCTGCGTCTTCCCCACCGGAGGAGCAGCAGCCATTGCTGGTGGAGAAGGCGCAGGAGCAGAGGTGATTGCAGGAGCAGGAGCAGCAGCAGCAGCAGCAGCACCGCAGCTGTATCGTGGTCTGCCGCCCCTGCATCAACTCTCGCAGTCAGTAGCTGTTGCTGTTCCAGCTCCTCCCGGCACCAGCGGGCCTCCTGTTTTCTACACATCCGTTGCTCCTCCTGCCAGGGGATCACCTTTCCATCCTGGTGCTTCAATTGCTGTTGCTGGCCCTCCGCCTCCTGCTGCTGCTGCTGCTCTACTGCATCATTTCTCCAAACCTATGCCTCCTGCTACTGTCATGCCTCTCCCTCGTCCTTCTGCTCCACCTCCACCTCCACCCCACCTCCTCCTCCTCCTCCTCCACCCCCACCTCCTCCTCCTCCTCCTCCTCCCCCTCCTCCTCCTCCCCCTCCTTCTGTTGCGCCTTTTCCTTCATCGGTGTTTCATCCGAGGAAGGAAATACCTTTGTTTCTCCTCCTGCTGCTGTGTATCCTCGCTTCACTAACAATCTCCCGCCACAGCCTCCCCCTCCACCAGCAGTCCAGGACAATCGCCTCTCTCTCGGAGACAATAGTTTCATTGCTCAACAGCCTTCGCCTCTTCCTCATCCTCCTGCTCCTTCTTCTTCTTCCTCCGATGGGAGTTCAGCTGCTTCCCCTGCATTCATCCGCTTCCCTCGCATTCCAGTAGCTCCCTCTCCTCCTGCTCCGTCTCCGCCTCCTCCTCCTCCTCCTCCACCTCCGCCGTGTCCTTCTCCTCCTCCTCCACCCCCTCCGCCGTCTCCCGTGGGGCCTCCGATGCCGTCTCCACCTCCGCCGTCTCCTGCACTTCCTCCATTTCCCGACCCAGACAAAGGCGGTGGAGGAGGAGAAGAAGGAAGTTCGAGCGGCAACAGTAATGGAAGCAAAGACGATCCATATAGAGACATATTTACCATGCCACGTGCATCGATATATGTTGTGAACAGGTAGGTGGGAGGAGGAACTGCGATAGATCGAAACGATTTTGCGGGAAATACAAACCTCATCACATGCGCATCCACAAACACAGACGCGGGGTAGGGAAGAATCCGCCGTCGAATGAAGTGTAAATTATCGTAAAGTAGTAATAGTAGTAGTAGTAGTAGTAGTAATAGTCAGCGTGTTAACGCTTTGGCAAAAACCTGCTCAACTGACTGGAAGATCGAAGAGAAAGCAAAAACACAAAAGAAGAAGAAAGACACAAGACAAAACTGTGTGGCATACCGCACTCTGAAGAAGAAGAGCGGCACTCTTCTGGAGAATCAATAAAGAGAAGAGGAAGAAACGGTGAAGAAGACTCATATGTATGTATAGATATATGTCACTAGTAGACTCACATATATAGAGAGACATATATGTGTCAACAGTAGTACTGAGGCATATGTGGTGCACGTGAATGCCTGCTGCTAAGACCGTGAGTCTCCATCGTCCGAACGTATCTGTTGCGTCTGCGGAGAGATATCTGCTTCTCTCTAGAAATCCGCTTTACGCGACATCAAAAAGAAAACAGCTCTCTTTATTGTGTTATGGGTTATGTTACAATATCCTCACGCAAACTCCGCCCTTTGTTCACGAGCTGCTAGATCTACTGCACAAAATGTCCTTCGCTGTGTAGCACCTGAAGCCCACCACAACGGCATTTGGAGAGAAATTCTACGGTTTTCTGCCTGCCTTTGTGTTTACCGCCGGCCTATGTTAAAATTGCATCTTAACCCGGAAAAAAGAGATTTCCTCAGCTGCTTCTACATATATGCCTCTTCTGCTAACACCCGTGATGGATGGATGCGAAGGTCTATAAACATATCTCTATGCACTGTCTCAGCTGTTGAATAGAACCACTGACATGCAGGGCATACATATATATATATATATATATATTGATATTCATAGATAGGTTTGTGGATATATCTAGCCTGAATGACTCTGTTCTTCTTTGTTGGTGGAAGACTAGTGTCTACTGTGGGCAGGTGTGGATCGCTATTTCTGCACGTATCTTTTATTTCGTTTGTATTTTCCTTCTCGTTCTCTCTTCTTCGCCTTCTCTGAAAACTATGCGAACACACAGGGAGAAGTCTCTTACCTTTTTTCTATCGACTTTTCCTCTTGATGACTTTCACCTTCAGATAGAGAGAGATGTCGATATGCCTACTACCGCAATGCTGGATCTTCTTTTACCCGGTGGCGGTATCAAGGCAATTCTCCCAGTGATTTTTCTATGTTTCACTCTCTCGAAGCAAATTAAACAGATTTCTTTTAGCGAGCAATATGTCTTCCCTCTAAAAGTACCTTTTAATTTTTTCTTGTTCTGCTGTCGCTGCTGGTGTGGTTGTTGTCGTTTTTGTTGGTTCTTTTGAAAGAGCTTTTATTGTCCCTCTCCCGCTCCCGCGACTTGCATTCCACGGCTGGAGGAAGGACAAGAGTGCACAGGGTTGCATGCAAGAGAATGTAACGTTGGTCTTTCGTGTATTGGAGGGCACTGCAGTAGAGTCTCTAGACCTTCCTATTACTCTCTCCTTTCTTCGCGTTCTCCTCCAACGGCAGTAGCTGACGCTGGTAGAGCGACAGCACTTGGGAGAGCAACAGGGACCCCCGAAGCAAGACAGCCGGATATGCTTTTCTCGCGATTCCTCTCTTCTCCCCCTCGATTTGCTGAGACTCCTCATACACACCCACTTTCAAATGCTTTTTCACCTCTGTCTACAAACTGGATCTCTGCTGCCCGCGCACTCAGCCCGGCAGCAGCTCCACAGCAGCACCTGCAACCCCGTGAGAAGATACCATACACGGAACAGCAGGAAGAGCAGGAACATCGGCCGCAACAGCAGCAACAGCACCAGCAACAGCAGCAACAGCATCAGCAAGAAAAAGAGGAGCAGGAGCCGAGAGTCAACAGCACTCACGTCAATGAAGCATTTGGGAGGGTTGCAGCAGCAGCTGCCGCAGCATTACCGACCTTTTTTTGGGATGCCAGCCGTTACGAACGACTGCCTCCTGCTTGGAAAAAACCTGCTGACTCTGTTGTTGCTACGGAGACGGGTGAAGATGAAGGAAGGCAGCTGCTGAACAGAGCTATACTCGCAGCGGCGTGTGCTCCCTGGCAGGTTTCTGTCTTAGTACGCCTAGGGGACGAGCAGCAGCAGCAGCAATACAATACCAGACAGCAGCAGCCATCTTCGTTTACAACTGCAATTAGTCGACGCGGGGAAGAGCAGCAGCAAGCGTTGCAGACACCGCAGCAGCAGCAGCAGGATTCACCAATTCAACAACCACAGGTCTTTTCTGGCCACACTCTTCTTGAGCTGCCGCAGCAACAGAAGAGAAAGTTGCACAAACATGACTGGGACCAGCAACAGGAGAGAGAACAGCAGCAACACGATACACAACAGCAGCAACACGATATAGAGCAGCAGCAAGAGGAGACAGAGCAGTCGCAGTTTCCACAGATCCGTATGGGAGATATGCAAGGAGAGCAGAAGAACTCGAAGAAGAGTTCAAAGCAGCATCAAGAGATGCAGCAGCAGGACGAGAAGCCAGAAGAAATCTGCAAAGACACAGAGGGAAGAGAGTGTGCTACTGATGCAGACTGTCTTCTTTCTTTTTCGCCTTTTGTATATTGCAGGACGCACTCGCACACATGCGCGGCTCCTGCGTTTCCCGAGTGCATCAACTTTTTCTACGACTTTCTGCATCTTGTGAATCTCTCTTCTCATCGTAGTGCGGCCCCGCAGAACATCAGCCGGAGCGGCAGCAGTAGCAGTAGTGAGGGAGAACATGTTCGGCAACTGTTTTATAGCAGCAGCCTGCTCCTTCGAAATTCACTTCAACAGCAAGAAGCACGGCAGGCAGCGCAGACGTTGCTCTGCTGTCTGCAACAAATTCCTTCCATCTGGAATATGATTGACACAGCAGCGATTCTGAGTGAAGGCAAACCTTTGGCCTGCTGACTCACGTGTCAAACATGTCTTCGGGGGCCCACAGTCTTCGTTGTAGAATTCAAAGCAATATATCTGCATCAAGCAAGATGAGAATATTCATCCGCATTTATCAGAAGAAATTGCCCTCCTCTCTTCATTGACATGTGCACATGTATTCGTCTCTCTCTCTTTCACTCGCTTACTCCCTCTACACATGTATTCCTAAGGTAGTCTCTCTCTCTCTCTCTAGATATATATATATATATATAGAGAGAGAGAGAGAGAGAGAAAGAGAGAGATATATAGAGGTAGATATATACGTGTATATATCTCTATGTACATATATTTGTAAGTATTTGTGTAGGGAAGCCATACATAGAGAGAGACAGAGCAGCGTATACGTCTTCAGATGGATGCGTATAAGTATATTTCTTATTGGTCTTTCTTTTTGCATTGTGATGTAATGGTCTGGCCAGTGAGTATCCACTATATAGATATGTATGTGTAGAGAGGGAAATCTTTCCTCGTGCATATACTCACATACAGAGGAACGTCTTTTCCTTTCTCTATGAATATCAGTTGCTGCGTCGTCCCGCATGCCTTGTATATTCAGAGCTGGACGGCTTCACATTAGAAAGAGGATCCGCACATCTCCACTTACACAAAAAAAGTAGTTTAGAGGATTATATACTTGACAGTGCCATTGGAGATACACGGGCATTCAAATGCGCATATCATGTTTGCTCCTTCCCATGCACTTCATTCAGTGTTGCGTGCTACACACCTATGGCAGGCGGTAACAGAAAAAGATCTCTTCTCTATGTATATATACGCATATGTATATATATATATATATATAAATAAATAGATGAATATAAATTTAGATATAGAGAACTCCTCGTCGTACTTTGCCTTGCGTGTGCTTCTGTAAGTCTGGAAGGGGCATTGGTGATCGAGGCAGTGGAGCGGATTATCTGTGTAGCGGAATCATCTTCGTGTATCACGTGTATGTAAATACCAAACACATATTCAGTAACACGTTATTCCAAAGTCACGCGTTGTTGAGAAACGTATATGAATGGAGATTCGCGTCGATGTTTGTAGGTATATGTGTCGACGCGGCTACATATGTGCATGATTCAAAAATGTCAATGAACGCCTACCTTCATCGTGGCGACATATCAATGCAGAGTCTACATCACTTAGCTCGCGTTTGCGCAAACTGCAGCGTAACTATAGGTACATATATATATATATATATCTGAAAACGAATTTATATAGAGTGGTGTACAATTCATGCTCACTTCCGTGGGTGTTAACTCAGAGCAAGTTGGAAGAAGACAAACGAAGAAGTAGTGATATGCATCTGTTTACGACTCCAGATTATCGCTTTCTTCGAATGCATCTTCTATGAGGCCTATGACTTTCTTCCACATGTATTTATATATACATGGGCGAAAGTTTATAGAAATGCACATCCCGGCTTCTTCTCCCAAGTGACTGTCTGCCTTTGTAGATGTGTTTCGATCAAATTCTCACGCATATGTTCATCTTGCAAAATTCGCTTAGTGTAGATACGTGCGCGAAGATTAATACCTAGCTTCCTAATGACACTAGATATAGAAGAGAGATCTTTGTTGATATCTACGTTTCTACTTGCATAACCCTATATAAAATAGAGATCATCTTTTTGTAGCTGTGTCGGTTTATCGCGATGTTTTGTAGTCGCCTATGTGTCGGTATTTGTGCATACGACTTAGAACGAACCCGCATTCAGGTGTTTGTTAACGTATCTCCCGCCTCCGCACAGACTGATGTCAAAAGCAAATACACGGTGTAGACGTAGAAATACACATGCAGGCATTGATTAGCTACTCCACGTAAGCAAGTTTACTTCCGGAGACGAACTTCAGTGTCCAGGTATCACAAAAACAAGGAGAAGTACAGCCTGCCTACCAGAATCACAAAACGGAGGGGGTATCCCTTGCCTCACGCAGTGTCCACAGGTGCTACTTTAGCCGAGGTAAAAAGGAGCAGCTTCTTTGTATCTAAAAGCATGCGAGCTCAGTTATAATGTCATCCGGTGCAAATTTTTTGCTCTTAAACTGTCACTGGATGGTCAGTACGGAACGATGTCTCCTTCGGCAAAGTTTTACGTGTTTGATCTCGTGAGGTTGTTATGTGTGTACTACGAGAAGGGATACGCCTCGAAACAGAAATTTAGCAGATG
>CATKUM010000367.1:0-42103 GCA_949786405.1 Onychomys arenicola
GTTGCTCGTTGTAATTTGCGAAGATGGGATACCCAGAGCGCCTAGCTTCCTTTACTTGTATGGGCCAGTGTTCTGGAACTAAGTAGCTATACTTGTAAAGTCGGTGCAGCGAAGTGGAATGTATATTGATGCTGTGTGTCTCGTCTTCACTTCGCGGAGGCACCTTTGGTTCGAATCGAATTAAGATACGTCCTCGAAAGCTCAGCTAATTCTAAGTGGTTTTGCAATGTTTGCTAGCAACTGGAAAAAAAGCACTTCCTTAGTGGACTGCCTACCAGTTGCTAGTACGCAGAGCTGTATACATACATACATACATATATATACGTACGCGTTAGTGCACGTGTAGAGTACGCTTGCGCAATTGTATGCTTGTGTTTACACTTCAAGCGACATATATAATCTACTGGATAAATATATGTATATACCCGTATAGCTCCAATGCTGATAACTCCTCCAGTGCATACAAATACGTATAAAACTGCACATCAAGATAGACACGAGCGCACGATCTTCTATGCTCCAGAAACCGTTCAAAATAGCCTCAGCGTTTCCGTTGTGACTCCAAGTTCACCTCTGTGTACAAACGTTCGTGTACACATCTACCAAATGCTCTGTACCATAGATGAGAGAAGCGGTTGACCAGCGCAGTGCGGATGAACCTGTTATGCCACTGCAAATCTCTATATTGCAGCCGTCACTTCTGTACTTGTAAAAATGATATCCGCAATAATGCTGTAAACACGGAATCAGGCAGAACGTTCGTCCACGCGACTGGAGTGTAAACCGGCAATGCACGAATCCTTACCGTTGCACGTTCGTGTATGCGTGCACGCAGCAGCGGGAATATATTTGTCCAGTGGCGAGACTCGTAAGATCAGTTGTAGTGCATTCTCTACAAGACCAGCCTCATAGTATACTTGTCTAGAGTTGGCCACACAATGGACATACTGAGTACGCTAGTCAGATGCGGACTACGATGCGTATCTTCGCGTCCATATACGGGTGAGCCCATACACGAATCTTCCTGCTTCTGGATATTTGGAAATACCGATGTGGCGATGCCGAACCGTTGGACTTCACCGCAATGAGGCATTCGACTGCGTTCCATAGCGCGCGTATGTGCAGGCATGTCCATCCGCCAGACAGGTAGAAGACGCAGGGAGACGTTACAAACAGCTTCATATTCATTTACACTAATATTCATATGTATACATACTAAGTTCTTGCCTGTATGCCTAATTTTCGACTTTGGAGATTGCACCAGTCCCATAAGCTATGACTTGCCAGGGAAAAATTGCAGCTAATACGGGCAAAATGCGGTTATCGCTTTCCCCGACTCCTTGGCTATTCAAAAATTATCAGGCGCCGCCACAGAGATCTAAGAGGGGTGCGCACTTTGCAAGTGTAAACACGCTTTCGGCATTTCTCCAAGCGTGTGATCATCATCCCACGTATTTGCGAGTAAGTATATCTATATACAAATGTTATTCTTCTCTGTCTCATCACGTGTGCTGATTCCATATGCCGGCGGGCCGTATGTAGCTTTACAATCAACGCATACCCACATACTTCTTTACTTATGTGTACGTCTGCACACGAAGCACGGTGTTTGTCTCTTAATCGGCAATAATGCCGGGCAACAGAACAAGCTTGGACCATCGCAGAAATTAAAGCGAGGTTCTATGGGAGAATATGATCAAATACATTGTATCTGCCCACCTGCGAATACGTATAGATACACATAGTCACACGTGCAGTCAAACACGTAGTCGTATGCACGTGTGTGTTTCCAACGTTTATAGAGAGAGAGGGACACAGAGAAAGAGAATTTACACCTGGTTTGCGTGCGCGTTCTGTGCACAGCTAGGCACAGTTGTGTAGAGGAATACGCACGTGTATATCTCATTCTGTAGAGACGTGCGAACATTTCTCCGAACTTCCTCTAGGAAGATCAGATACGTTAACCTAGGTGTGTGTAGCCGGACACAACACAGAAACGGCCAAATACGGTGAGACGTCGACTGTAGACTCTTTGGCTGATGTGCAAATGCAGCAAAACCATCCTGCTGTCACGGAAGTAGAGTGTGAGGACGATCTACAAAACTACCTATATATATATATATATATATATATATATATATATATATATATATATACATTTGGCATGGGTCCTCTCCGGCAAGATATAGGCTTGAAGAGCCGACAAGTGTGTGATGGTTGCGTATTCGTGCGCCTGTACAAAGGGGTATGCCACGAGATTGATTCATAGATTGTTTGGCGTGGTAAAGTAAGTGGATACGCGCAAGCGTCATCCGTGCCCCGATACACGAGTCAGTGAAAGTGGACATCCACGATGCACGAGGAAGAATATTTGTTTTTCTACTGCTTCGCGCATTTAAAGAACGAATCCACAGTAGTGCAGTGTAACACTTGCTTATTGACTTCAGCACTTTCCCATCTCGGCATAATAGCGGCATGGTCTTCCATCTACCGCTCTGTTCGTTCCATGTTTTATTGTCATCACAGGTAAAGATACAACCACGCACACGAGAAATGTACCTATGTATATATATAGTGATGCACATACGTGCGCAAGAGAATAGATACAACTATCTTTAGACAGACATGCGTAGATGTATCATGTTTGCTGCTCCATGACTTAAATCTGCACATTGTCATCGGCTGCCTGCTTCTGCTCTCTTTTGTCCAAAAGAAAACCACTCTTCCATTGTTTCTTCCAGCACGTTTTTGCTTCCGGTCTCCTTTAGGCAAATTCTACTCTATCAACATTACCTTTTCATCACTTAACAGCCGTCGACAGAGCGCTACCATCTACTACACCGCTGAGTATATATATATATATATATATATATATCTCCTTCACCCACGCATATGTATTTCGGCATGAACGCAGAGGTAGGCGCTCACGCATTTTTTTCTACGGAAAATAATAATCTCATTCTACGGAAAATAATGATCTCATAGAAATTTTTCATTTCCACTCGGCAAATTGCACGGCCCGTAGACGCACAGGGGATCTCGTCGTCGTCCAGATTCTTTGGCAAGATGCTGCGGTGTGATTCATGCGACATTGTACCCTTTTCACATCCACTCACATACATCTCCAATCTTTTTCTTCGTGTCCAGCCTCAAACGTATATCGCAGCATTTGCAAACCTACATTCTACGGGGAAGACACCGTATACACCCTTGAGAAGAGGACGACCACGTCCTTTCATATAATGTTATATCATTTTTGCTTCTTCTTTGGTGCTTTGCATTGGTTCCCACTTCGTTTCTCCTCCATGATGCAGCTGTCCTGCTCTCTATTTCCTCTCTGTATATATCCACACGTCTGTTTAGAGAGTGTAGGAGTGGGTGCGCACCTGGCTACATCTTGACGCAGGCAACACCAAGGCATGTATATATATAACTCCGACGAAGATGTATTCCGTATATTTTCTCCTGCTTAGGTCCAACACCTCAGCTATTCCTTCTTCACCTTGTTCATGTTGTTGTCTTCCTCTTCTCTTATTTTTGTTGGGGGGGCTGGGGGGCCGTTCTTTTTACCCTTCCCAGCGAAAGTTATCAGCGACTGTGAAATGCAGTCGCTTCATACTCCCTGGAGACTCAAGTTTCCCTCCCCAGTGAATGTTGCACTGCAGCCATATGCGGTGGAATACTTGGATATCTGTGTTCAACAAGTACTCCGTCCGACGAAAAAAACACAACCCGTGAAGACGCTCCACAGTGGCAGTCAGCGTCTTCAACAGCTGCCAAACACCCACGATCACATACCTGTCCACATACATATATATATATATATATACATATATAGAAACAGACAGACAGAGCGAGAGATGTTGATAGATTTCCACATACACATGTACATGTATGCGTAGGTATATGTGCACGTAGACATGTTATGCCGACGTCCTATATAGAACTAAGTACCTTGGTATTTTTACCGCTACAGAGAACTATATATGTGTTTAAGCGTGAAAACCTAGACACAGGAACTACCACATTTCTGTCTACAGCTCTCAACGTCCACAGAGATAAGAAGACCTTGTTGATGCCCGATTCACACGTCTACACATGCACATATATATTTATACATTTATCTGTGCGTGTAGCGGAATGCGCATATATACGTGTAAAAATATATATATATATATATAGAGAGAGAGAGAGAGATAGATATGGAGAGAGAGAGAGTATGTGTATATGTAGTGGGTGAATCAGCTCCATCCGTCCGTGCTGCGCACTCAGAACTATATATATATATATATAGAGAGAGCGAGAGATAGATATGGAGAGAGAGAGAGTATGTGTATATGTGTGTGTGTGTGTGTGTGTATGATGTATTGAAAAGATGTGAGGAAGCTTACATGTTGCAGTAGTACACCGGCTGCATGCACGTCGACGCCATCGAGTGGCTGCTGCCAAACCAAATCATCGTTCTGCACTTCCGCGCGCATCTTATATTCCTCTATGAACTGCAGCAGCGAGATCTCCTGCGATGTTAATTTCCCTAACGCTCCTGCTTTGGCTCTGCAAACCAGGAGACGCACTTCATATATATATGTACCCGTCACGCCCTTCCATATAAACAGACATACCTCCAATAGATGCACCAGTACATATATGTATACACTTATAACAATATATATATATATATATATATATATATATATATATATATACGTATATATTGCTCTATATGAGTAGACACATTGATGCTGCAGCAGCAGCAGCAGCAGCAAAAGGGAGGTGTGGAGCGGACTGCAATTGATCTTCTTCGACGTCTGGAGACTTCCATAAGGGTAAGCTGCCGCTTTGAAGTGTCAAGACTAAGAGGTGGATTCAATGCAGAAAGATACAATTGTCCTTGACCCTTTGTCAAAAACGCCTGGTCAAATACATAATATGTACAATATACATATATATATATGTATATATATGAGTTTGTGTTCCAGGCTCGTAAGCATAGGGTAGCAACGGACTCATGGAAATCTCGCGACTGCTGCTGAGTCAAATTCATAAGTAAAACAAACGTTTCACTACAGATCCTGTCTGTATACATAAAGAAGAAACAGTGTACACATATATATATATATATATATATATACATGTATATGTCCATGAGAATGTACGTATATAGATTGTTCTCCTATGCCGTTGACTACCGAATCATCACAGGCAATTTGGGTTCTGCACTCTCTTGAAAAGTTGGTTCACATACAAAATCACGAAGAGAAAATAGGAAGTCATCACAAGTATACACAGGTATAATATCCCTATAGTTTTATATATTTGAATGCTGGTATTGAGACGCTAAACCATGCAAGTGTAATACTTATACTGCGACTCTCCCTTTGGAGTCTATGTCTCTGTCCTCGCAACAAGCGTTCGCACCTCCCTCAACACTTCTCTTCATAGCGCGAGTCATACATTCAGACACCTACACAGCGATATAAAGACATATAGAAATAGAGATGATAGAAACACGAAGAAAAATGTGTGAAGGGAGAGCTATATAAAGAGAAAGACTCAGAGCCAAAGATACTGAGAGAGAGATACGGGCAGAGAAACATAGAAGGAGTGAGAGATATAGAGGGAGATATTCTGACAGGTGTAAGGCGCTGAGGCTGCCTCGTGTATAGAGAGATGAGTCAAAGGTGGAGATGACAGCAGCCAACGTAACAATTAGAGTGCAAGCAGAAGTCTTCGCTTCTTCACGCGCTTCCTTTTGTGTTTATCATGGAGGTCTTTTATCTCCATATAGAAGGCCATATATACATATACAAATACGTATATATATATATATATATATATATATATATATATATATGTAGAGAGAGAGAGAGAGAGAGACAGAGAGAGAGAGAGAGAGAGAGAGAGAGAGAGAAGGAGAGAGATATGTACATAGTATATGCAGAGATGGAGATCGAGACACAGACAGAGAGTGTCTCGAAGACGTTTTCCTGTTCAAAAAGGTAAAAGGAGCCTTCAGCAAATCAGAACTCCCCCGAAAACGGAAGCACAATCCAAAGGCGAATACTTGTCAGCGCAGCACCGTTCTACGTATATTGCTTCACTGTTCTTCCAGAATCATTCACGCATATGTCCATAGGATGCATGAGATGGGAGAAAGGGTGCGGTATACATTTCTGGCTTTAAAGACGCAAGCAAGATATTTGTCCAGCATTCAAAATATCTTGGGTGACACAGCAACAGGACGTCCATTCCTCACTCATACCTGTCTCAACGTATAGAAGAAGATCTATACAGATGTATACGTTATATAGCTTACATACATAGTATATACTATATATACACAGACATACATACAGATAGATATACCTTATAGACGTTCTGTACAGATATACATATATATACATCTTTATTATATATATTATATATATTACATACCGACATCAGTTCATATGCATCTATATGTACGGCGCATACATCATATACATAGACGTACACACAAAGAAACCTATATTTACATTATATGCTATATATAGAATTGGATGGAGGGCTGTTGATGTGTGAGTAGAGGAGATATTACCTATTTTTTCTCCATAGGTGTGGTAGAGGTTTTTCTGCGTCAATAGAAGAGATCATATCATGCGATAGAGCATCCAGCGAGACATAGAGACTTGCGTGGCAGTCAGCCAGGCAAACAGGCAGCAGGCGATTGGCAGCCGTAAGCGCCTGCCGCGTAATTGTGTAGCGGAGGCGATCGAGGGGCCGGAGACGCACGCCGTTGCCGAAGAAGAAGCGCACGATGTGGTAGACTGCAGCAGCAGCAATTTCGACAAAGAAACCCAGAAAACCTAATAAGAGAGACTCCGAGACGAGACAGGAGGAGGAGAGAGACAGGAGGAGGAGACGACACAGGAGGAGTAGACGAGACAGGAGGAGGAGATGACACAGGAGGAGGAGACGGGACGAGATACTGTTCAAAAAAGGTATCCCGACGCAAGGGAACGCAGCACCGAGACTCAAAGAAAGAATAAGCGAAAGAGAAGAGAGATGAATAGAGGTGATGCGAAAAGGAAGAAGAACAAGGTCCGAAAGGTAGGAAGAGAAAAGAAGAAAGAGATGAGACGTGGAGTGGGAAGGCGAGCGAGGAGATGATGTGAAAAAAAAGAGGCAGAAGATGAAAAAGATAATGGAGGACGACCAGAAAGAAAAAGACTAAGGGGTAAAGACAAGATGAAAAGGACAAAGCAGACAAGAGAAAAAGTGGTTACCCAAAGACAGACGTGAAGGGAGGGAAGGAGAAGAAGAAAAAGAAGAAGAAAAGAAGAGGGAGAAGGAAGAGCTGTAGAAACTCCAATGAATGGCAGACCACACGCTCCTGACAAGAGACTACATATCGAGAGGAACAACAGCAAAGAGGGGTAGAGCAAGAGGAAAGCAATTGATGCACCAACGTTGTTTATCCCCACATTTGGTAATATATGTCTAGTTGCACATGTCTACAGCCAGATGGAATGAAAAAGTCCTTAAGCATTTGTATTGCGGGAGAGCAACAACGCAGCCCGCCGCAGCAGAGACAACAGCAGGAAGAGAAGCAGCAGCAAGACTGCCTTTAACACCAGCAGCAGTGCAGAAGAAAGAAATCAACCACCTCCAGGAGGTGAAGCGTAACTTTTGTTGCAGCGCCAGCAGTCTATCCTACTTCATTGACTTCAACATCAGAGCAGCTAGTCGAGCAGTACTGGAATGAGCAGTGGAGACAGAGCAGCTGCAGCAGCAGCAGATAGACGGGTTGCAGCGGCGGACGTGAAGCAGCGTAAAGTCGAGTATAGTTGAAGATAAGCCAAGCGACGAATAGCAGCGTAAGCCGCATATGGAGAAGCAGCAGACACTCGGAGGGGCGCAGCAGCAGGCGCAGAAACAGCGCCGCGACAATGCCGATGATGAACATCAGAGGAAACCGGCAGCAGCAGGAATGTTTCTACAAAACAAACAAGTGTGAGGTGAGGCGTGTCAAGTCTCAGCCAGATTCAGGCGCAAAAGCAGCAGCAGCAGCAACAAGAATGTAAATAGACATCGTCTTCCCATCGTCGAGTCAGACGCGTGAACCCAAGAGGCGACAGAGGTCTGTTGCTGCAAGTGATGATGTGCAGCCCCGAATGATCTGTGAGCTGACTTGCATGCGTGCTGCTGCTTTTTTTCTCCTCCTTGTTATAAGTGTTGCTGCTGTTGAACTCGCCGGTGTCGCTGCAGCAAAAGATGTTTCAATCCCTTCATTGCTGCTGCTGATGCTGCCAGCACTCGCTCTCGGCAGCAGCTTCTTCGGGTGCGCTGGGACTGCTGCTGGCATCTGCTACATGTGCCTAGCGCATGCATGAAATCCTCTGCTACTGTTGCAGAAGCTCCGTGTCTTTTGCTGCTGCAGCAGCAGCTCCATGTCTTCTGCTGCTGTTGCGACAGATGCATGTCTTCTGCTGGTGCCGCCGTTGAAGGTCGTCTCGCGAGCGTTTTAAGGGGTTTTTCTCTCTTCTTTTACGAAAACAGCAGTGGTCTCACAGTAGGAAAGATCAGTCTTCTGCGGAATAGCCTGGAGCGGGAGTCTGTAGAGTCTTTTATTCAAATCTGTCTCCACTGCCATATACGTGAGGCTGCTGCACTGCTGCAAACGCACGTAGCTGATAGTCGGAAGGAATGATAGCAAGTAGGAGATCAAGTTGTGATGCACAAAGATGCCTGTGGCGGCATCTACTTGCAGAAGCATTTCAGCCAGCCAGCATGGCTGCGTCTTGATCTCTAGGCCTGCATACAGAAGTTGCATAAGAAAGCACTTTCAAATATATATATATATATATATATATATATATATGTATATACATACATGTTTATATATATATATATATATATATATATATATATATATATGTATATACACACATGTAGATTGTGTATATGGATATCTAGCCACCCTCTCAAGCGTCTACAGGCGGCTTCATGAACATAATTATACGGATATACACACCCGGACAGATGTACGATTCTCTCTCCACATGTGATATACGCATACATATATATATATATATATATATATATATACATGTATATGTGCCTCTCTTCGAATGCATACACGGATATATACCTGCGTATGTTTAAAATCGTATATATCTATCTGAATCTCTGTGTATATAGCTGTATGTCTCTCTCTTTTGTTTTTCTATGTGTCTCTATCGACAGAGGCTGTATATCCAATTAACATGAGAACGGTGCACAGACGGAGGTTCGACGCTCACGTCTTTGGATACCCAGCAATTCATATGTGGAAGAGACAGCATGCACCTGTACGTGCTGCTAGCTTCTTTGACTCTTTCGTTTTCCCTTTCTTTCTCTCCTTCTCCCTACCTTTCTGTCTTTCTCTCTTTTGTCTTTCTCTATGCTCTCTCCACAGAGAGAGTTTTAGCTGAACACAGGCATACTCGTATTCGTTCCACAGTCGAAATGTCACTGCGTGTAGGAACACGCCAGGTTGGCTTGGATGCCTTCATATGAAGACGTATATACATATGTATATATTTGAGGGAGCGTATAGTGTTATATGTTCGTATGGGCTTGAATATATACCGTAGAAAACGTTATATGAAAATATATGGATATACACGTGTAAACGTATACATCTATCTACCTATCTATTTATATATGTAGAGAAAGAGAGTAGGGTAATTTGTTGTATGGCTGTGTGAGCTTCAGGGGGCGTCTGTTGTGATATCTTCTTAGCGTCTATTTATATAGGTGAATAGAAGCAGCTTAGTCTGTTTGTGTTGCCGACAAGACTGCTCTGTGTGTGGGCCCGCATATCGTCTTTTGTTTTTCTTTTTTTAGCAGCAGACTGCAGGAGATACCTTCAAGTGCATGCGCGGCACCGATGAGAGCTGCAGTTCTATATTTGAAAGAGAAGTGATCTTGCAGCCGTTGAAGAACAGAAGCGAAAAGTGTTTTTCCTCTCTCTCGGAGGGCCTCTGCTGAAGGCAGTTTTACTGTTGTTGCCACTGGCCGGGGTCTTCTTTTCAACGCAACTTTGCCTGCTGCTCCAGCATCTGCTACCGCTGCTGCTCCAGCACTTCCTCCTGCTGCTGCTGCTGCAGCACCTCGGCCTTCTGCTGTTGGCGTTGCTTTCTGATTCAATGCAGGTCTCTGTGCTGCAGCAGTACTGCGTGCTGCCGCAGAAGAAGGGCCTGCTGCTTTCTTGCCACTGAGCGAAGCAGCTAGACATTTGCTCGCTTCCGAGAGAGTCCGCAGCACCTCAGGTTCTTTATCGAGCAGTGCATGCACGTCCTTTACTGCGTGGGAGAATTCTATACAGCAGAAGAGAACAGAGACAGGAAGACAGAGCAGCAGCACAGAGCAGGAAGAATGCATAGAGAGAGGAACGTAGGGAAGCAAAGAGCAGCAAGAATAAAAAAGAGGAGAAGTCGGAAAGACAGCAGAGGGGGAAAAACAGCAGCAGCAGACCTGCGGTAGAACCCATCTTACGTATGAAGACAAGTAGCGTATATCAACTCCCACAGCAGCAGCAGCAGCCGCAATGAGGATGTTGTTGCGTCTTGCGTGCAGCAGAGGCCTCGATGATGATTCAGGCGCAGCAACAGCAGCAGCATAGGGACAGATATACGCAGCAGCAGATCTCATGCTGCTGCTACTTGCAGCAACAGTAGTAGCTCCCACAGCACTTTCTGACACGCTTTGCACAGCTACTTCTACACGAGAAACACAGCAGCAGCAGCAGCAAACGTCATCATACTCCCCATAAAACTTGCACCAGCAGCCTCTTCTGTTATTGCAGCAGCGGCCCTCGCACGCCATCAACACGTGGAGATGCAGACCCCCTTGCAGCACTCCAACAGCAGTAATAACACATATATATATATATAGATATATATACATATAGGTATGTGTCTATAGATCTCTCTCTCTCTCTCTCTCTCTCTCTATATATATATATATATATATTTATGAGTATGTATATACTTGTATTTTCTTCTGTATAGAGAGACAGAGATAAACACAAGGACTGGGGATAAGACTGCAGCCAGAGGCTGTGCAGCAGTGCTGCCTGCTTCAATAGACATCAGCAGCACTTGTAAGGAGAGCACTTGAGCAAGTAGAACAGGCAGGAGACTTAGGCCATTAGACTTTCGATTTGAAAAGCTCCGAATGCAGCAGCAAAATTCATCTTTTTCAATCTTCGGGTTTACATCGAGAAAGGGGGAGGAGAAAGAGAGAAAGGTGGAGATTGTCTTGTTGGTATACATGTAGATCATAGAAATCCCTTCACTCAGCCTCACCACTGAAATACGAGGAGAATTCCACAACAAACAGAACTCCACAAGGAGTGCCTCCAAAATCACTTCCCCCAAGACACAGTGCTGTTTTCTCTTTCCCTGTCCCTCTACAGTGAATATATATATATATATATATATATATATATATATATGGTCACAGGCGTTTTTCTTTCGTATACATATCACCATGCATAATATATATATATATATATATATATATATATATATATATATATATATATATATGAGATAGCATGGCACAGCCTTACGTCAGTGAGGGGATTCTGTTTTGTTTACTCTCCGCTACCTGTTTACGTGTATAAGAGAAACACTTGCAGTCACCTACCCTCACCGCCTCTATAGAGAGTCACAAGGAACGTTTCTTTCTTCTCATCTTGCTTTCTTTGATGACGTGAATTCTGGCCTCCTTCTACAGAGTCACGAACAGCAGCAGGAGATTCATATACATGTATATATATATATATATATATTTATGTTTAGATACATATTTTTATATATGTGTATAAATATTTATATGTATATATCAGTATGTAGAGTGAAAGATTTGTTGTATAATATCTGTAGGCGTTTCGGCTGCCATGAAGTACAAAGAAAGAGCAGCTAAGGAAGAAAAGAAGCCTTGAGGGCCTTGGAATGCAAAATCAAAGCGTTTCCACTACAGCATAGCCTACCTATCTCATCGATCAGAAGCTCTAAGAGTTGCACAACTGTGAGAGAGGCATCGGGTTCGCCGAGGAGCTGCTGCTGCAGCGTCTCCACCTGCTGCAGCTGTCGGAGCTTCGCAGCATCTCGGAACTCGTCGCAGGCCATCAACTGATCGAATTGTTCTTTCTTTTCCTTCTCCATCTTCTCGAGTGAAGTTCCTAGGGCCGTTGCCTGCGCTGCAGCAAAAAAAAGGAAAGACATTCTACCTGCATGTATCTTCCACTTGTATATGCTTTCTCTCTGGATGCACGTGTTTTTACTTCTCTCGCTGTGCCTATCTCCACTTCCCCTGCTGCAGCTCCTTCTCTTCTTCAGCCAAAGCAACGAGGTGAGCTTCATATAACATTTAGAAGGCACAGTGGACAAAGCAGAGAGAGAGAGAGTCGTCTCAGATGCAGGAGAGAATCTTCCCTCACACATCCAAACTGCCGAAGTATCAAGAGAGACGTCTCTATATGTAAGAGATCCAGCTTGAACAGCAACAAAGAACAGCTAACACGCACTACAAGAACATATCTTTTATATATATATATATATATATATGTGTATATATGTATATGTATATACGTATATATATATATATATATATATATATGTATATATATGTATATATGTATATATTTGTATATATGTATATATATGTATATACAATATTATACAAGAAGAAAACGTATCAAACAATTTCTCTTTACTTCGGAGGTGATTAGGAAGAAGGCGTTAATATGTCTCTGCGCTACTGAGGGAAATCCCTTGTATACAGAAGGAGTATTTCTATAAGGAGAAAGCAGGATGATTTCTTAAGTGGATACAGCGTTGAGAGGCAGCGGCATGAAGGAGACACGGCAATAATGTAGAAGAGATAAAGTATATGTAGATGAAACTGAAGATAGACAAGAAGAGAAATATTTCTTTTAGAAGAGTGTTTAAGGCAGTGAACAGTCCTTCTTCTTTCAACGGAAGCTCCGAGAGATGCCTCCTAAAGGTAGAAAGACAACACAGGGTATGCATGCGTTCCTCTGTTTGTTTCAGCAGAGGAGCGTATTTGTGGACAGAGGATGGGCAGAGCAGCGAGGATGTAAGGCATAAAGAGAGAGGCATTTCTTTGAAAAGAGACGTGAGAAAAGATGGTGTAAACAGATAGAAGAGGAAGATGGACGCTACTGACAGAGAGACAGATATACACCTAACTCGCAAGAGAGAGTCTCCAGAGAGAGAGACATCTGAAGGATCTGGAGGCCAGAATGAATAATTTGATGAATGCAGAGAGAGAGCGAGCACCAGGAGGCGAAAAGGAAGAAGAGAAGAATAGAAGAAATCATCAATGACTCTGAGAGAAGAAGCAAGCAACTTGGCGCTTGGAAAAACAAATCCTCTGTTCAGCAGCAGTAGAAGTGAAGAGACTCGAGGGCCGTTGCAGAGACGCTCAAAAAATATCAGTTCAGAGAAAAGTGAGAAAGATGTAGACGTATGCTTTATCTCTTTTGTTTGCCTTTTTGAAAAAAAAGAGATACTTTTTCTCTCCAGACACATCCCGACCAGCGATCTCTTCGCAACAAAATATACGACGAAAGGAGAAACCACGCTCTGTCGTGGAAGCGTGGACGGAGACAACTTCTTCTTCTCTTTCTCTTTTCAGTGCTGTTTCTACTTCAGCAGGTTTACAGAACTGTATACAGAAGAAAGATATCTCGCTCTTCGACAGCCAGTCGACAGTCTTCTCTTTGGCTTCTAATCGCAGAAGAAAGTCCAAGGTATACCATGCCTACTCTCTCTTACTTTCTCTCTCTCTTTCGACCCCTCTGTTTGTATATGTCTGATATTTTCCAGAGGAGACATATGTACAGGGGGATTCGTCTATTGCTCTTTAGAAGTAGACACCTCCACCTGATGATTTGTGACCTCTGTGGAGGAACTCGTTTACAATTTCAGCCAACAAACGACAAGAGAAAACTCAAAAGCAGAAGGAAAAGCAAGTGTAGAAGCGTCTGTCTCATCTTCGCAGGGTTCGTATGCAGAGACCATGACGTCCGAAGCGGAGAGCAGCAGCCTTGATATTCATTTCTTTGAATTTCGCTGTGCTTTCATACAATTTAAAAACCGCAAATTCGCCTTGAAGGACGTTGCGAGGCGATGTGAAAGTGAGAGCCCACGTGCGATGTATCAGACGAGAATGCACGGGAGAAGAGAATTATATATATATATATATATACATATATTCATAAACCTTTTCCATGACGTAGTGACAGAAAGACAATATAAATATTTATAGGAAAATCTGAAGACGTATTAAACAGACGTCAGTAAGGTGTGCTCTGGCTGTCTCTGGATGTTTATGTTCTCTTCTACACCAGAGATACGTCCCCCCTACACCACCTGAGCATTTAGGGAGAAGATATAATATCCAGAAAAAGAGTGACGCTACACATAATTCTAATGCCTATGTAGCTCTATAATTCTGCAAATTGTACATATATATATACATATATATATACACATACGTAACGATTGTGTAGCTCTGTAGAGCCGCGGAAACTATATATATACATATATATATATATATATATATATATATATATATATAGATAGATAGATAGATAGATTGATAGAAATCTGATGCCTGTTTGGCTCTACAGAGCTGCAAGAAGTCTATATCCAGTGTATAGATTGATATGTAGATGTAGAGTGATGTAGAGGGTGTACCTTTGTATTGCTGTACGAGAGCAAGCCATTCCTTTGCGGGAATGATTTTCAAATAGATTTTTGAAAGTTCTGTTGCCGCAGCTTCGGGAGAGAGCTTCCCGTGCAGCAGCTCTTCTCTCTTTTCTTTGCGGTTCTCCAGCATGTACGCCCGCAGCCGTCGACGGGCTACTTCCGTCTCTTTACACAGCCGCACAGCAGCAAGACAAGCAGCAAAGAATATCAGAAGAAGCAGCAGCAGGACAGCAGTAACAGGACAGCAGCAGGAGAACAGCAGTAATAGGACAGCAGCAGGAGGACAGCAGCAGGAGGATAGCAGCAGGAGGACAGCAGTAACAGAGAGCGAGCGCAGCAGCAGCAGAGCAGCAGCAATAACAGCTGCAGCAGGGCGACAGCAACGGGTGGGAGGAACAGCAAGGTTGCAGAACGCCCCACGTCAAGGAACAGCAGCAGCAGTAGCATGCAGAAGAACAAGAAGAAAAGTACACCAGCAGCATCAGAAGTACTGCACCAGCAGCAGAATAGGAAGTCAGACAAGCAGCAGCATAGTTAGTAGGAGGTCCTCGACAGCATGCTCGAGCAGCTATAGTGACCTTCGTCAGATTTTTACAGCACCAAGCCGGTGACAACAACAATAGGTTTTATGCATCACAACAGCAGCAGAAGCAGGAACACAACAGCGGGAAGAGGCCTGAAACACTATCATGGGAGCGGTCCCAGGTATAACAGCCGCCAAGTGAAGGCAGCAGCAGCGATAAATTCCTAACTACAAATACGAGAGTAATTCATGTCTACGCATCTGTATGGTCTGTTTACTGAACAGCAGACGCCTCGCCATAGATGCATATATACAGAGAGTGAGAGAGACAAACAGGGGTTATCATAGATGGAAACAGATATAGTTATCACCCTTCATATTCATAGAGGTACGCATGTAGCTGTTTGTGTAGGAATTCATCCTTCAAACATGTCTTCCCAGCTTGTTACATTAGTGTTTGCTTCAGCTCGTGCTTATAGAGGAAGACGCATAGAAGCACGTTTTTGGTATTCAAAAGTGTAAATATTGCGCATGTATTACTGTGGACGTTTGTGATTGCCACTGTGAGAGTTGCATCATCAACATCTCGAATATCAGCACTGCGCCGCAGACGAGCAACTTCTTCAGCAGAAGGGGCTTTCAGCATATCTTCCTCCTGCTGCTGCAGCCACTTCTGTTTCTCGGCGCTGACATAATACTGCTGCTGCGGTAGTAGCAGGTCCAAGGATTTGTCGTAATACTGCAGCAACTGCTGCGTAGCCTGCATTACTGGCTCTTCCGCCGAGGGTCCCTGAGCAGCAGCGGGCTTTACACCAGCCTCTTTGCCAAGAAGCTCCTGTAGCGTCTTTCGAGGAGCCGCAACACTACTTCTCTTTCCTGGAGCCAGACCTTCTGTCTTCTCTTCGGCTTTTGCTCCTGCTTTCCCGAATAAATCTTTTGCTGCTGGTTTCCCAGGCTCTTCTTTCGCTGCTGCTTTGCCAGGCTCTTCTTTTGCTGCTGGCTTCACAGACACTCCTTTGGCGGCCGCTTTTCCAAATAGTTCTTTGGGTGCTGCCTTCACAAGCACTTCTTTTGTTGCAGCTTTCCCAGGTTCTTCTTTGGCTGCTGCCTCGGTCTTTCCTGCTGTAGGTGCTTCTGCGACTTTAGCTCCTCCTCCTTCTCCCCCTGGAGTCTCTTTCCCGCTAGCAGCCGCCGCTTTCTCTTTTCCTGCTGCCGCTTCCTTCTTGCTCTCTTTTACTGTTGCCACTTTCCCGACTTCTTTGGGAGTCCCGGCGTCTGTGTTGCCTGGAACCTTCCCATTGTCTGCCTTGGTACCTGCTGCTGCTGCTTCTCTGAGATCTGCCCCAGCAGGCGGTCTGATGTTCTGTCCTTCTTTTGCTACTGGAGCCGGCTTCTTCACAATCAACGGCAACGCTTTCTTGACTGAGGGCAGAGGAAGTTTTCCACTGACTGCAGGGGCTTTTGAGGCCTCCTCTCCTGTCTCTGTAGCGTCGAAACATGTGATACAGATGTACGCTAGTTATAAACATCTATCTATAAGGGCAAGCCAATATATATATATATATATATGTCTATACGTGATAGTACAGGCGGAGTCAACCCGCGCGAGACTCCTCCCAAATACACGGAATGTCTTTAATGTTTTATGTACGCGTTACTTACTATGTGGAGGGTGCATGTATATGTATAACCTTGCCGCCAATTTCATCTTTGTAAGCAAGAGATAGGTACATCTATGTGTTTGTTTCCAGGTCTCGCAATGTGTTGTGCGCTTAGACGTGTAGCTGCATACATTAGCTGGAGGAAGTAGGATATTAGCGA
Source organism: Onychomys arenicola (assembly GCA_949786405.1). Classification (NCBI taxonomy): domain Eukaryota; kingdom Metazoa; phylum Chordata; class Mammalia; order Rodentia; family Cricetidae; genus Onychomys; species Onychomys arenicola. Next base: position 17,110 of record CATKUM010000367.1, read on the forward strand.
TGACGACGTCAAATATGGAGAATTGGGACGGTGCCTGGAAACAATGATAAATTTTACCATTCCACTACCTGGTACAGCAATATTTCTCCTCTTCGCAATCCGGAACGCAGCTGCTGTTGCTGGAGCTGCCTCTAAGGGGAATGCACTCCTAGTGCTGCGGTACTACTACTGTTGTTCTTCTGTGATGTCTGCTATTTGAATGGGTCTCGGTGCTTCGTTGTTCGCGTATATGACTGTTCGCGCCACTTCCTTGCATTTTTGGGTGTTCTGTCGCCTGCTGCTGCTGTCGCCCATCCTATCTATGAGGCTACTGTTGTGGTGTTCATAGTTTCGCTTCTACTTCTGTCGATATTGCTGCTTCCCGTGTTGGTACATTCACACTGCTACTGGGAATATGCGGCAGAGACTGGCATTAAAACGATGACGTTGATGCTCTAAATTCTAATCTACGCGGACCCACGTGAGTGCTGCTGTTACTGTTGTCGGCAGCGCTGGTCTTGATTTGCCCTTTCTATGTTGCTTACAGCTATCGTCATGGCCCGCGTGTATGTTTTTCTTCATCTTCATTGCAGCTGCTCTATTTCTTTCGCGTGTGTTACTGGTGCTCGGTGGTTGTCAACTTCTAGACTTCCCGTACTCTGCGCATATACAACTAGGCGTGATGTAAAGCCTCCGCGTAGAAACGTCCAAGGTAGACGTGTACCTAGCCACCTGCACATAAGTCTGTGCAGCGTCTTATCATGCGCGTAGTAGACGTACATAGCTGTGTGCTCTATTTTATCATTCGCAGGAACAGCCGCCTCACGCGCATGTGCACATGTATATGCAGATTTTCTTGCATTCATATAAGTAGGTGCAGCCGTAGTATACTTTACTGCGCTGCTCTCGTTGCAGTCTCCGTGATTCATCGTGGAACTCTATTTCAGCACCCGCTCGCGGGAGACTCGTACTTCTGCATTCTCATCGACAGTGCAAAGGACCTATCACGATAAACGTGAAACAGGCCGGGCTTTTTTACTGCTAAATGGCTCACGTGGAACTGGGTTAGACCCATATTTACAAAGACAGAGTGATAGTCATACTTTTGGGCACAGATACATAAGCAAAATTACACCTCTGCGTGTATACAAATGCCCCCGTGTGCGTTGTGAAGTGATTCACGTTTTCCTGCTGAAATGTGACAAATGCAGGGCGGGAAACAGTGCACAAAGGTTTCCATGCTGTATGTTCCAACATGGATACGTGTAAGATTTATATGTATATATGTATAGCTGCCTGTCGATTCGGGAGAGGAGGCGGTGGTGATATTGTACGGGTGTTGCTGATAAGGGAAGGTCTACTCACGAAAAAAAGAGAGCTTTCTCTTTACTTACTTGCTGGCCCTACTTGTTTTGCAGCTAATCCTGCTGCTGGTATTGGTTTTTTTAATACTCCAGCTGGCCCAGTTGTTGCGACCGGTAACTTGGATGCTGGTAGCGGGAGAGGCTTTTTTAAAAGCGGCTTTGGAACCGGATTTAGTGATTCCATGTTTTTTCGGATGTACCGTGTGCTTGCACAGTAAATCAGCAGACAATGTTATCTTTTCGAGGGATCTCTTTCAAAAAAGAGTGACGGACGCGTAGCCGGTAGTGGATGTAGTGGATGTGCGAATGTATGGAGAAAATAGATTTCGAATCGGATAGAGCAGACGGGAGAGAGGGACTGAAGAACGGTACCAACGTCGGTTCCGAATATGTTCACTAACTACCCTATTTAATTCGGCTTTCATAAAAACTTCTACACATACACAAACATTTACATACGTAGACATATGAACAAATCACTGCGGAAAGGTGGGTATTGGCAAAGACAGAGAAAACAACGCAACAGGTCACACACACGGGATATCAAGCGCCTTAAAACAATCTTCTGCGCAGAGAGGATGGCAGTGCACCGTTTATAAGATTTACATGGTGGTAGCTGATGGAGAATCAGGAATCCGATCACGCGAAAGCTCGGGCCAGTGGAAACGTGTTTGATACACCGAACAAGATGTGCGGAACTACTGATGTCAACCGTACTGCCGGCTTAGTTATACTGATAGGTGTATAAATCTAGATACGTTTGCAGTCGGGATAGTACATAATAAAGTCCTTTTGCACGCTTACGCACGCGGTCAGCATCAAACGAAAACGGCCTGTATACGGGAGCTCTTTTGTACCGTAGCACCGAAATGGGGGCAACGGGGGAAAACTCGTAGTATGAAAAGCCTTTGAGTGGCTACGTTGAATAGAGAGTCTAGACGTAGGGAGATCAGGGCACATAGTACTTCACATAGATAGATCCAGCCTTTCTCCACTAGGTGTCGTCATAGCAGTGCAAGTCTTCAAAGTTCTCACATACACACACATGCGTGTGTCGTCATAGCAGTGCAAGTCTTCAAAGTTCTCACATACACACACATGCGTGTGTACACGCATATACACTTTGTATACACACATATATGAACGCACAGGTGCGTTTTATTTAAAGCGCGCGCACCTAAACACGTTTACATATGCAAAATTCAAAAAGTTCATCGCTGGACTTATGTATACACGCGTCTATGTGCACAGTTGATTTCTTAGGGCTGTAGCGCACGTTCTTCTTGTTAGCTTTCAAGATAAGGTAACATACGAAGCCTTTAAGGCGCCATTCCACCTATTTTTCTCGACCACAACAGAATAAGTATGGAAACTTCGAAGACGCTCACATATACGTAACCACACGTGTGCCTGTGTTGCCACTATGGTAGTACGTGTCTGCGCGATCATCTGTGCATGGGAACTGGGAAGACCGTCCAGCACCTTCGCTACGCGGGAAGACCTCCAAATATGCATCTGCGCATAGCTGCAGCACTTAAACTACACGCATGTGTAAGTATAAATATATATTTGACGATATCCGTTTGAATCTTCCTAGTGTGATACGGGAATGGTGAAATTAGAGACGCTCCGGTGACTTCAGGTCAAGCGCCTGAGTTGGTGCGATGCTTGGCAAACATATCAATGCATACTCAGGTGAACGGGTGAAGCAAATTTTTAGATTCATGATTCGTGCTCCAGTAACTGAAGGCTGCTTTTAGAAGTATTGCACCGACATAGAGTGTCACTTCAGTGGCCACTCCAAGACAACGGACGCACACTTTTTCCAGACAGCAAGACAGATTATTTACGTTTTCTCCACAATGAGGACCCTGTAAAACATCCTCCTTAACAGAAGCTGCTTCACGCATTATACTCGTAAAAAAATGCACTTTCCCTTCTTGCGTGCACGGGAAATGCCCGACTTCATCTTGCAGGCAGAAGCAGGGAAGATTTACTAACACAGTTCACAGTTTTTCCAGCGCGGGGACCGCAACGAGAGAGTGAAGCGTGACTAACGAGAAAGTTTGTCGCCAACTTCCATCACTATTTCTTCAAATTACCTGGCAAGTGTCAGCGACATAGTGGAGAGCTGTACTGATATTTTTTCTTGGAGCACACGTGCCTGTGTACGCACATCGTGACTTCAGTTGCGCAGTCGATGCAAACCTTTTCGTTTCACCTCATGAAGCAACATTTCATTTGGCAAACCTAATTCTGGTCGTCGATACATTGCGCCCCGCCGAATGTATATGCTTTGCGTCGCCGTCCGCTTTCGCAAACCTGCCTCTCGAAACAGTAGTCGAAGGTTGGCTAGTAGGGCCGCCCAGAGCCTACAACGACATGAGTATAACGAGACACACTGGTAGCTACGAAATTCCACTGCCGTTGTCAACCACAACATTTTAAAACTCTACTGGACGCTATCACTGTATAAGCTCAAATGTGTAACTGTCGTGCAGATGCAGGTTCTTCTCGCAGCCTCAATTCATACGGTATTGAAGCAGAAAGTATCACAGACGTGTGTATATTTGCCAAAATAGGTAATTCTAAAATCATGTACCGGCGTAGACAGTCACCAAAATGCCGCCCCGCTGGTAAAGATTTAGACGGTCTGCTCTCTCGCTAGATTTTGTGCAGAACTGAGTTCTGGCATCAGCTGGACACACAGACGTGGAGAAAATGTGTTACGCGGCGCTGCATCCTGCCAACATAATGTAAACGTGTCAAACCAGTTTCGGGCACGGTTGGCAGCGTCGTTTTTATAAAGTCTACCTCATGTTCTTTACCAGCTGTAACGCTCAAAGCTCACACAAAGTCACGTATTAACTTGAGTGCGTTTCTATTATGAACATACACGCACAAATGTATATATATATATATATATATATATATATATATATATGTACGTACACTTACGAACGACTTTCTACGTTGGCTATATATGTATTTGCAGGAAGGCAGGTCAAATCTATACGGTAGTGCTAAATTGGGTAGGTATGCAGCACCGGAGCTACTTTAAAAGATAGTTTGTGCTTCACAACGTTTCTGAAGAATTGTGCTGGCCAATGTGTATATTTCTCAGCGGTTGTGGGTTCATAGATACATATATACATATGTGTATGTGATTCTGCAGATATGTTTGGGCTTGCTGCGGAAGTACGTATGCGTAGTCAGGCGTACGTAGACATGTAAGGTGCGCTTTACTTTTGCGTACGCATCCTAGTTTTCGTTCAAGCCGTCTCGACTACCCGCTTTTACTAGATGACCATTCTGATCCTCGGCGTCGACTTCGCTGCGCACGGGTGACACATGCAGGATGAAGAATACTGCCTGCTGCTCCACGTATCTGCATGGTATGCTAATGGTCGAGGAGGTTTGAGACAGACCAACTCAAAGTACACTCACACTACTCTACAGAAGCGTCTTTGTAAAAGTCACGAGTTCACGCTAGAAAAGCCCCCTCACAGGCAGTCTGAATGACCACGGGCACAGTACACGCGTATCACCTGTTTGTACAGCTCTCTGCCCGCATTATAGTCACATTGAATTCTCATGTACACAAGCTCTGCAAGCCCAACAATGAATGTGCGAGTAATCAGTTCACTGATACAAAGAGAATGACTTAGAAGGCCTACATAAGGTTTCTCCGCGTACAGCACTAACCGATGCCGTGGTGTGAAAGCACAACCTTTTTGTTTACCGTACGGAATTTGAGAATTTTACGTCGTTACGTGATCTTCTTCTAAACATACTATCATGACGCAAAAGTGGAATTTTGTGTATTCTTCTTTTGGCACTTTTCTCGCGCACATCTATGACGTCTTCCATAACAAAGTATCTACGAGTCCGCGAAACATCTGCCACTGTTTTGCTAACGGTTCACATGGCTGCACCCACCAACGTGCGTGGAGGACGCACAATGGTGCTTACTTATTTAGTGAGATCTGTACTTCTGTACATATAAGTAGGGCAGACGGGTAGCTGCAGATTCAATGAAAATGTGGGACTCTGCCGTTTCAGATGAAACCCTTTTTATCCATCAAAGTGCATCGGTCTGCTCTTTCTGCGCTTCAGCGATCTACACTTATGAGTCAACTCTCTTCGCGGAAGTGTCCCTTTCAAGACACGTAGAGAGAACCTAAATTACAGTAATTAGTCAGGCCGCTCTGAGACAGGATCGCATTGTTCATGCGCTTGAGAGATGTCGCGCAGCTTCCAGAAGTTGAATTACTGAATGTGCCCAATCTACCCAACCGTGTCTTGCACCCTGTACGCATGCACATATGCTAATTTTCTTTCCTGCAATTACGTACCACACATCTATGTATGTAGCTAGCTAACTATCTATCTCCAATGTACGTGTATATATCTATGTATACATATATATGTATATATATATATATATATGTATCACTGCTATTCAATCTAGTGCTTCAAGGCTGTTGGTTCAGTGGGTACACGTTGGCCAACCAGTCTTCTGTCTTAACATGAATCACTTTCACTGGTGAACCATGCAACAAAGACATACGCTTTATGTAGCGCAGAGATTGAGACTGGAGGAGGGATGTATTAGTGCGTCAAGTGAGTCTCAGATCCTTCTGCAAGTGTTGGGCTCGTACGTGCGTGCACCTGCGCATTCTCCCCACTGTGTGCGGTGCACTGTAGGAAATTTCTTTACTATTGTGCATCGGCAATCAAGTTTTATATTCTATTTCTGCATTCGCGTGTATGAGTTAATGTGGAAGTTATTGTCTACAGACATATTTGCGCATCAGCGCAACATCTTCATCATAGGATGTGATCATTAAGACACAATTAGACCCCTGTGCATGTGCAGGCAAGTTGCAAACACGTATGTACAAGGTTTTGGTAGGACCAATATACACGTGTAGACAGAGGCCGTAGCTGACTTAGGAGGTTTCGTGGGATGTCATCCCGGTGGAATTAATCGTGTACGTGTACAGGTGTACAATGGAAACACCTATGGGTACATACGTATACAGTGGGACTGCTCTATTGTTAGTAGAGCCGCAGGTACAGGCACTGTCATATAAATGCAAAGACGCTGAAGCAAGATGCTCCGTATCCACTTCTGTACCACACATATTAAGTGAAGACGGTGGCGTGCCGAGGAGGACACGAGTGCGAATAGTGGCACGGACGACTCGAATCAGGCCATGTGTTCTGTTCACAGACCCGGAGAAGCTTTTACACGGAATCTGGTCAGGGCTTGCAGGTCAAACGGAGATGTAGTAATACGGATAGGTAGAGCGGGTAAACCACTCAGAAGTCTCAACTTTCGGATCTGTTGTGTATTGTCTTCTACTCCCGCACACATCTACGTTCCTGTTGCGCGGGGAAGGAAACCAAACACATGCCATAGTATCAATGTGTACACCTGTGTATATGTATATTGTATCATGCCTCCTGAGCTGTTTTGTGAGTGTTGGACCCCCGATGGGGAAGCGATCGTTTTATGCGTATGCAGTGTGGGTCTCTTAATATTCATAGGTAGATATGCAGACGCACAAACGTATCGACGGCCATGAACGTGTACACATTCGCAAGAAACAAAGCGATAAAGACGCATCTTAAGGGTCCTGAGGTTGTTAGTCTAAACATATACGTACCTACACACGCAAAAATCACATAGGTATATGCGACTGATATCGTCCACGCGTGAGGCAGCATTAGCCAGCGCCTACGCGTGAACTCCGAAGTTCGCTTCGGCTCGTGAGGTGGTTGTCGCCTGCAACGCGGCACGGCCCTGGCGCAGGAACTAGCAGGAGGCGCAGTGGAGAGGCGAGGACAACAGTCGCAGCACAAGGTAGGTGTAGCTGCTCACGCTCGAACTGGAGTAGACATCTATGACAGATAGGAAGTAGAACGTCAACTGGAGGCGAAGGCCCAACCACAGCAGCAAGACGCAGCACCAGTGCATCTCTTTTTGAAGGCAGATTTAGAAGACGGGTGTCGGTGTTGTTCACCTTGAAGATCTTCCACGGCTGTAACCACCTTCTGCATCGTGTAGCCACACCCCCCACCAGGCATAGGTGGTACTGCGTACGAGCTGTTGCAGCGGAGCCCACAGCCGAATGCGTTGCGGCTCTCCGACGGGCGGGCGCTCTCGTTTCTCAGTGTACAGCGGTTTTCTGTTTCTTTATGGCTGCAGAATTCCCCTTGGTGTGACTGTCGTGCTGTATAACTTTTCTGCACCAGCTGCTTAAGCCGGCAGTACGTCGAGAGAGATTTCGTGCTTTGTATTGCCTTCTACATGAGCAACTTCTGCCACTGCACTATGTTCTCTCGGTGTGTTTCAGCTGCCGCGTATTTTAATGCGGACAGCACACCACTTCTGAACTGCCTCACTTGCGTTGAGCTTCGCTGGGGGAGTGGGTGGTCGCTGCTTGTTGCACGGTACCGAATAGCAGAGCCGGTGTGCTGTTATCCTCTGTCGTGACTTTTATGTACTTGTGTTGTCGTTGGAAGGTTGTGCCTTTTCGTTTCCCGCAAAACTAGTGTGGTCTTGACTTGCAGCTGTGGCTGGAGGGAGGTAGAAGAGACTCTGCCGTAGGTTTACTACTCTGTACTGCCGCGCTCTTATCGCCAGTAGCTGCGCAAACTTGGAGTTCTTGCAAGTGTCAAGGGACACCGCCAACAAAGGATTCAGATCTGCTGCAGACGCTTTGTGGATGCATCTATGTGGGTGAAACGGCAATTACACGTATACACTTCCTCCCAGGGGGAACCATGAGCTTCCACGTGGTCCCCTTCCGTGTCGTGGCCTTATTCTGTATTCATTTTCCGTCATTTGTTTGCTGGTGTATCTCTGCTTGAGTTAGAACTAGAGCTGTCGTTGCTTGGAATGTGTACCGGAGGCAGAGTGCCTTTACACGTGGCTCGCTTCTCCTTCATTTCAAGATAAACCCATAGCCGTTGTATGCGTTTCCGCTGGAAAGACGCATTCTTCGTACCAACATTGTAGGATTAGAAGCAGCGTTTTCCATTAACGGTAGCACCTATACAAATAGCGAGGGTTCGCTACCGTGACAGATACACGTAAGGAAGACTTCGTAGTTGTTGCGTCAGCGGTGCACATTTGTGAGTAGCTTGTCCTACCAGAGACAGAAAGGTATAGACATGTAAGCTGGTCCGTTGGAAACCACGATTGCCATTGGGCAATCTTGCTTCGTTCCCGTTTGCGTTTCGCAGTTTGTGTTCCGGGAAGATGGAAGCAACTTTAGCAAGGAGGGGAGAGACTGTTACCGTTCATCAACGTCCGACTTCATAGAATTCACGAGGCGATGCTGGTGTTGAAGTCATTAGCATCGATGGGTTACTCGCTTTGCAACAAACACACTGGAAAGTTCGAGTTCGAAATCGAAGTCGTAAGGGGGACTGTCCATCGTGCTCTAGTCAACATGTGCTCTTCTGTTCTTCCTGCCCGTCACGCCACAGATTTATATACTTATCCTGTAGCATCACACCGTACCTGAAAGAAGAGCATTTGTTGTTGAGAGTGCCTAGTTAAGCAGTATATCGGTTAATACTAGTAGTGGAAGGTCAGTTTAATGATCTGGAATATTTCTTTAGAAGCAACCTAGGGTAATGAAGAAAGACACACGCAGCTGTAGAAAGAAGACATTGTGATGTCGCGTATAAAGCTTTCGAAATCAGGGTTTACAGCTTTTGAGTACCCGCAAAAAAGTACAGTCGCCTACGTATCATATAAATGATGTCCACTGCAGCGTACAGTGTTCAGGGTTCTTAGTGGGGCAGTGAGGGTCATTGACAGGCGTACGACAGAAAATGTCAGCTTTGTAAGGACGTGTAAGTACGTCCCGACACTGTCTTCTGCTTCAGCAGCAAATGTTGTCAAAATCAGTGACAGCAGCAATTCACGGTTGAAACAGCAAGTTCTACAGACCGTATTAACAAACGGAGTATACTTGTGAGTTAAGGTGAAGGACTTCTCCTGCTGCGGTCGTTTGCACCCTCATTCTCTGTCGTCTCAAAGCAGTTGTGTTTCTTTACCATAAGAAGTAGACCTCGGAAAAGTTTCGGCCTGAAATATTCATTGCACTTCCCTCCTGAAAGTCGCACTGCCTAATACTGGTTGTGCGAAGGGTTCTTTTGTGCGGCCTTTCCGCTTGTGTGTACACTATTGCTCACGCATGTGTGTGTTCCACCTTTCCCCCCTTTGCGTTCATATATACATATACAGACGTAAATACCTATATAAGTTTCTACACACGTTCGAGGAGACCCGGTTTCTCTTCTGTTTTTACAAAGTATATGTCTATCAGTCAACAGACGGGTTTGCGAGAACAGCCTGACACATACCAATCTTTAGTACTTCTACCTACAGAACAACATCATGTCGCAACGGCAGCTAATGCGTCAAAGATTGACTGCTTCTCTCTTCTTGGGAAGTCCTTCGTTTTTGCAACAAAAGCAGAAAAGTGGCGTACGTCGCTATGGTCAGCGCACAGTCGCCGCGAGCCTTGCTGCCGTTGTGCAGGCAGCAATGGCAGTAACCGCAGTTACGTTGGCTTTTGGGAGGATCTACGGGGATTTGATATTTTCAGTAGAGTTCCAGAAGCATGCTTCTGCATGCAAACCTTTACATATGTGTTTTCTTTCTACTCGTGTGCACTGGAGCGCACCTGCGCGACGTCCTACTGCGGCCACTGTGTATGCGGATATTAGATGTGCTTCTGGATTATCTTCGTTGCCACTGCGACATCCGTACAGTCCGACTCTCGAACGCACGCCCACCTACCGTGGTACATGCTCCAGCAACTGCGAAGGCTGCACATCAGGCAACAACGCCAGGAAAGTTACTAGCACGCATAGCAGTGATACAACTCGCAAGTTAGGCAAGGACGCTGCCAACAGCAGCAATCGCAACAGTACTAGCAGAAGCGACAGATACAAAAGGACCAACAGCAGCAAAACTAGTGGAATAGTTTCTACGTCGGCAGGGGGGAACACTAGTATCTTTGAGATACTACCGAGTGTCATTGGTGCGTTGGCGGCGCGTCCATTGCACTTGCGGTCTCAAGATATTACAGAAGAGAAAGAAGAGAAAGGTTCGACTGAAACCAGTACTGTTGAAGACGTAAATGAGGGACTGCATTCTCGTAGGAGTTCTAGGTCTTCTTCCTCGTCACTTGTAGCACGCAGACGTAGACGGAACTTCTTTAATAAAGCTATGATGCGCCATCCCGTAACTGTCGTGAGTTTGGCGGCGGCGGTTTTCACTGCAGGCGTGCTGCTAGGAGCAGGGTTTACGGCACTTAAAGAGATCGAAAAGCGAGAAAAGGCTGAAGCAGAAGCGGCGGAAGCGTTCACGAAGGGTATGACAGAAAAACTAGCACAACGTGCCGTACAACGTGACGAAGCAGGAGAAGGGTATGCCGCCTACACACGACAAATGTGGTCTAGTCTGAAACTCATAGCAGGCACAATTATTACCACCGCGCTACAGACATTGTTCTTCACATTTCATGTGTCACCGCTGCTATTTCTGATAGCGGACTCGGGTATTAAAGCAGGCGTGCAGGCCTGGGCGGGAGGAAACACCCTCATGTCGGTGCTGCAGCATATACTACTAGCAGGAGGATACGCGTCTGCTATTGGTATGATCGGAAGCTGGCATACGCTGCTCCTGCCCCTAGGGATATATATGTTATATATTGCGGGCGGGAAAGGCTTGACAACGAAAGATAGCGTCACGAGCGGAGCGATCTTTGCAGAGAACATGCCTATGATAGAATCCAGGTTGAAACGCGAGCCAGACCCGAAGAAACGCGCAGCGCTTGCGGATAAGCTCATGCAATCTGTCGCCAGAGAGCTTAAACATAAGCAGTTGCTTGACGCAGGCCTGAGAAACGCCCTGACCCAGACACTCACACAACTCAAAGCCGACCTAATTAGCGGTATGCCCCCTGAAGAAAGCTGCCTGCGCGCTCAACAGACTTTGAACAAGCTTCTTTCCTTAAAATTCGTACCCCCCGCGGCTTCTGCTGCCGCCGGACCTGGTGCCCGTTCACAGCCGGAGAACGCTGCTGCTCCTGCTTCTACTCCTCCGGCGGTTCCTCAGCCGCCCTCTCCTCAGGGGTAACCGGCCGCGGCGGGCACGTAGAAATCAAGTGGCGTCTCAAGCTAAAAGGCGCACCAAACCAGGAAAGTAGCAGCCACAGGAGCATGCATCTTGATAAGGGAGGGTACATACAGAAATCCTATAGAAAGAACAACCACCACTACGGGGACCGTCACCATATAGAAAACGAGCTCACATAGCAGCTGCACGCGCGTTTCTAAGAGGCGTGGACGAACTATCAGATATCCGTTTTGAAAGCTTGTAAATATGTGGCTACATGCTCGTGGGTAGGTAGTTGTGCAGTTGGGTGACTGCGTGATGATATCGGACAGTGCCGTGCATTACTGCGGAAGTTTGAGTTTGTGTACATGCGTAAATGGAAGAACAGCCCTATGTGTAGGTAGGTGAAAAATGCGGACAAGTGTTCGAGAATGTCTGAGTTTGTCCAGACGTACACGCACTTGTCCTGCCGATTACAGCAATGATTATATCCTGAAACCGACGATGTGCACTATGTCTGGACAGCGCCTGCAGGCTGCCTTTGAGAATTGCATCCTCGCTATACGAATAGACAGATCAGCAGAGAATACGTGCATTTCGCATATATACACGCTGCAGTCCGCTTATGCAAACTCAAATGTGTGCATATCTATAAGACAAAGAACCTCTTTGGACTGCGCGGCAGAAGAATCGTAGGGGAAGGCAGCCAGAGTGCACCACAAGTACGGCCCCTTTGCTGGTATTACTTTACAGGGATCATCGCTACAGACAACACTTGTCCACTGTCTGTCTGACACTAACTTTGCTCATCAAGCCATACTGCTGATTCGCAACTCAGAAATATCACAATCAGAGCAGTAGTCTCCTCTGCTCCCTCACCATCCCGCTTTTGGCTTAACTTCTACAGAGAGCCGCTTAATCTCTGTACGTGTCGCTGCCGCCTCCACTTTTCTCAATTTTTTATTATATCTGTTGGACTACGAACAAGAACGTCTGCCTCTGGTATATTCCTAATGACTCTCCACTGTTCAGCGGAAGTGGTAACTGCTGGGGCTCACTGCCGCTTCTGCTGCCACGCGGCATAGAATGCGCTAACGTATACTGCTTTGAATGTATTTTACTGCTGTTACGGCTATCTGTTGCAGTCTAGTGTGGCAATATTGCTGCGACAGGTCTGTCCAGCAGACGGCCACACATAACAGCGATAACGTGCACTAAGTTAGTGCTTCAAAGTGTACAAGTGCATCCACAAGTGGTGCTCGCAGAGGCGATTCCCGGAATATTCTAATGAAAGCATATGGTGCGTGTGTTTGTAAACACACGCACGAGTGAAGGATAGTTTTTTCGACAACCACGGAGCCTTTCGCTGCTTCTCTCTGGTTTGAGAAATGCGTAGATACGTATCGTGCATCATCCGCGGAGAACTGCTTTTCATTCTTGCTTTTTTACATATCATGACCACAATGTGCACTCACATATATCCCCGCATACACTCCCCTTCTTGACCACTCCCCTTCCGCCGTATAGCAGAATTTTCGTCGGTAAGAGGATTCTCGCCCTTCGACGGATGTACAAGAGGGCGAGTGGTTGCGGTTCAGAGCTTTCTTGGGGCGCACACGACCACATACACACACACTTAAACTACGTGCACGTGTATATACTTACGTGCACGCAGATGCGTTCCCATTTGTATACCTTCATACGTGTACGTTAATATATTGATTTCCGCATTGATGCGAGCGGACACGCGCACCCGCCTGAATATCATCAGCAAGGTACATCGCAACATGCCGCAACGTGCTCCACCTGCTCCCGAGCGCTAGATCATAAAAGAAGCAATAACCGTATGCTAAAACGTAGGTCCGAATTTATATATATAGAAAAAAAACCTGGTATACTCATATCTACATGCAGCGGGATGGTAGTGCTACAGACTTCCCTATGTCTGCACATCCGGTCGTCGCCAAAATCACACATCCACCCCTATATATATATATATATATATATATATATATATATATATATATATATATACGTGCACAGACGCATACACAAGCAGATCCACACAGCTACGTATGCAGGAACTAAACACAAATATACACGTATATACGCACACATACGTATACAGATGTAAATACGCAGTGCGCTAGCTTTTTATCTCGGGATGCCCGAGGTGCAGCGGGTGGACCCATTCCTTTATCTTCAAGCAGTTTCGTTGTCTTACCAGCTGTTTAGTCTCTGTTTATTCGCACGTCTTTCACAAAAAGATAAATGACGATGCATATCCCGTGGCATCCAATAGTGAAATAGGGAAACTAAACCTTGGACAGAGTATCATGCACTCTCCACAAACTGTTGAGATGCTGTCTCCCGCGTTGGAGTGAAAAACGATGTGGCTCAACCTCAGATTGTAGAACAGCCACTTTGCTTGTCGTTCATCGCCTAGCTTCACCTGCACCAGCTTCTTCTGCCATAACCAGTTCGCCTGCCGTGCACCATGTAGTATTCTTTAAGGCACTGCCGCGATCCTCTGCTGCTGCCTGCTCCTACAGGTCACTCGTGTCGCTGTTGCTATTAATTACCCTGTCTGTTCTGTGTGTGAGGCAGCGACGCTACTGCCGCGGTACTGCTCTTACCACTTTCCAGCGGCCAGCTGATACTGCTGATGGTTCACTTCATTCATTACTTCTCGTGCCATTGATTTATCACCCCTGTCCCGTCTCTTCACTTCTTGATCGCAGTCTTGTTCCTCGTTCTGCGTACTTGTCTTCATTTCGCCGCTTTAAAGATGGTTTCACTCCAAATTTTGATATCCTGGTGCAGCTCACAGTGTGCGTATCCTGATAAATCTGCCTTCTTAGTGGCTGCCCGTGGAACCTTTCTCAGGCCTTTGCAATACCGCACTAAACTGTCTTTGTAAATTGGAAAAATTCGTGCTCTGTGGCCTTCTTTGCCCTGCTTTCGTACATCGGAACTCTATTTCAACTATTCATTCTTCTAGCGGGGGTGTGCATGCGCAGGGAATTCCGTTTCAAGAGTAGTCCGGTTGTACAGACAGCTCGCCTAACCGGAAACTGCCGCGGTCACCCCCGCGCGGCAAAGTTCTTCAGTTTTATCTCTGTATCTACTAGACATATGCTTCGATCTGCCGAATTTCTTGCTTTTCTATACTTCTGCAAAACGTCTCCCTCTGTGCACCTTCGGGATCTTTTTTTCCTCCTCTTCGAATAATATCTCCTCAGCCTACAGCTGTCTTCACACAGTCGTCCGCGGTCGCAGGAAAGTCATCCACCGCAAGTCACCAGTATAGCACTTGCTTTTCCGTCGACTAATCCTCTCTAATTTCTCTATTCTCACACCTTCCCGCAGCACTTCCATATGCTTCGCTCAAACCGATGCTTTGGTCGTGACCTCTGGAGCGGGGGCGGCTCACACGCCAAGCTGCTAAGACAACACACCACGTTGAGCTGCAGACACACACCTTGACACTATTTTTGAGAACGCGCAATGAAGCAGATTCGCTAATAAGAGTGTGTTTGGAACTGTTTGCGATAATCCACCTGGTCACACCTTGACACCTAATCGACTTTTTATCGACTTTGTGTTTATCAGCGAGCTTCCCGTGCGGTACGGCACAAAGGTGGAACAACTTTGTCTGCCTGCGCCCTTTCAGGAGAGGGGAAATCGAAGTTTTCCGCGGATGATAGAGATATTATCTTTATCATGCAAGGGACATGTGTCTATCCCTCTATACCATCCCTGACTCTCGGACTTGAATTTAGCAGTTCGCTCCTGTTGTATGGCGGTTACAGCAGACCAAAGAAAAGGTTAGTGTGAATTCCTTCAACTGACACGGAGGAATCATGTCAAGGAGAATGATAAGTGAACACGAATTGCTACAGAAGAGCCTGGCTACGCAGATCTTTTATGATGTCAGTTCATCAGGACACTTTTCTCGTGCGAGGAGTCAATCAAAAGTATTTTCCAGCTCCTGCACAGCCATATCTGACGGGTAAAATCCTCATGAGATGATTTCACTCCAAACTCTCTACTTTCGTTTGCAGAACGGCTACACATAGGTCTTGAGCACGGGTGGGATGACACTTACTGCTCTTCAAACGTCGCGTTTCTGCGTATCCGACTGTTTGATCTTGACATCTGCGTCGCGGTCTCTCCATGAACTAATTTACGCTAAAAAATTAGAAGAAAAGTCCTTTTAGTCCCACGTTTCCAACGAAGCTTCAAGGGCGGAAACAACACCAACAACACCTCCACGAGTATCAGCGTGGTGTGTCAGGAGTCGTCTCAGCAGCCGCAGCCACAGTTCACTAATACCAGCAGAATTCTCATAGGACACAGAGACAGGCAGAAGTCAGTGAAGGAGAAACAGCGAAACAAACAAAGAGAGCTGAAGTGCCAGTGCGTGGTGTCTGTCATCCCTGCTACCCAGGAGGAATTCTTCACAGAGTCAGTAGTTGCGCATCTGGCTGCATGCACGCTGCGGCAGCAAAAAAAGGAGATATTGCGGAAGGCAAAGAGTATAGCAGCTGGAGAAGAAGCAAGTGTTCTGGATTCGTGACGACTCGCTGTCTTCTGAAGAGCTGCAGCAGCAGGAGGTAGCTGGAGCCCCAGAGTAGCGCAGAGATATATGCGCCATGAAACGCTTGCACAGTGAGCAGCAAGAGCCAGAGGAGGAACGTGAGGAGTGCGTGTTGCAGCAGCGACTGCAGCAACAGCAGCAGCAGGAACAGCAGCAGGATGGCTGGCCGGACGCGTCGCAACAGGATCAGAAGCTGCTGCTGCTGCTGCCGCATGCACAGCAGAAGTTGCTGCCTTCGCAGGGACGGGAGAGGCTGCTGCCGTCGCAGGGACAGCAGAAGCACGCGTTGAGAGAGAAGAGAGGCCAAGCTTCGCTGCAGCAGGAGCAGCAGCAGTCTCTGGGGCACGACCGACGCGACTTCCAACAGGAGCCGCAGCAGCCTTCGAAGATAGAGGAACCATCAGAGATAGAGAGACGCTTGGAGATAGAGAGAAGGATAGAGATTGGTATCTCGCCGGAGGTGTGGCCGCGACGTGTGCGTCTGGCATTGGAGCAGCAGGATGGACAACAGCAGCAGCAGGACGGCTTCAAGGAAAACGTCCGCTGCGAGAAGAAGCAGCAGCAGCAGCATGAGAATGTGAGGCCGTCACGGACGCTCAGCGTTGACAGCAGGTTATGCAGTTTCCTGTGTGAGGCCGAGGCCCACCAGCAGACAACCGTTTTATTGAATTGTTTTTCTCTTTCTCAGTATGAACTGGGTCGCGCTTTGCTGCAGCATCAACTGCTGAAGACAGCAGCAAGACAAGCAGTAGCTGTCTCTGCATGCATTGTCATCCACGGGCCTCCACCATTCTGGCTGTCCTCTGTCAGCGTTCCCAGCAGTGCACATCTCTCGTGGCTCATCGCACAAGAGCTTCTTTCTATTTACAGGCGCCTGCCGTGCCAACCACATCCTTTTCCTTCCGCTTCTGCCGTTGCTCCTTCTCCTTCATTGTCTCCTGCTTCAGACTCGTCTGCTGCTGCTGCTGCTCACCCTGCTGCTCTTTGGGCGTCTTCTCGTGCGGCGCTGGCGCATGCGTCTTTGGCTTCAGCTGCTGCTGGTGCAGCTTCTGCTGCTGCTGCAGCTGCTCCTGCTGCTGCCTTCAGAGAGCTTCGAGTTCGTCCTATCGCCGCTGGAATGACGCTCAAGTCCTCTTCTTCATCTTTGAGTTCTTCGCAGCAACAAACCTGCACTGCTTTGCCTTTACAGCCTTCCTTGCGCTGCTGTTCTGTTCGTCGGCCGCTACGCTCTCTGCAGGAACTGCTGCCGCTGTGGCTGCTGCGTCGTCTTCACTTTGATTTGCTGCTGGGACAGCTGCTGCTTGATGCTGCTTCTCACTGCGAGATCAACTCTGCTGCAGCAGTCGCAGCCACGGAGCTGCGCACCCTCCATATTACGCTCGCTGTTCTTCCACCTCCCTTGTTGCAGCTAGCCTGCTGCGTTTACCTCCAAATGCCTCAGGCTTCTCTACCGCAAAATCCTTTATCACCGAATCAGTCCTCTTCTGCTTTTGCAGATCCTACCCCTAGTGCTGGTGTCTGTTTTCCTACTACACCTCCTGTTCCATCTCCTCCTGCTGCTGCTGCGCCTCCTGCTGTTTCTGTTGCACCTCCTGGTGTTGCTACACTTGCTGCTGCTGCTGCTGCAGCACCTGCTGCTGTTGCTACACCTGCTGCCGCTGGTTCTGCGCCTTCTACTGCTCCTGCTACTGAACCTTCTGCTGCTGCTGCTGCTACTCCGCCTTCTGCTGCTGCTGTTGTGCCTTCTGCTGCTGCTTCTGCACCTTTTGCTGCTGTTGCTGCTGCTACTGCGCCTTCTGCTGCTGCTGCTGCTGCTGCTGCTGCTGCGCCTTCTGCTGCTGCTGCTGCGCCTTCTGCTACTGCATGTCATCTTATTGGTGTTGCAGGAGATACATCAGCAGTTCGTCTTGTTGATGATACTTTTGCTGTTGGCAGACCCCCCTCCGGGGGGGTGTCCTTGACGTCTCACGATGACTCTTCGAACGCTGTTGGTGGACGTTATGCTGGAGCGACTGCTGCTGTTGCTGCGTGCTCTGTTGCTAGTGCTCTTCCGACTCCTGCTGCTGTTGCGAGCCTTTCTTCACTCCGCATACCTCCTTTCGCCTTTCCTTCTTCTCCTTTGCTTTCCCCTGCTTCTTCTTCTTCTTTACCTCGCGCTGCTGCATCTTCTTCTTCTTCGACACTTCGTCTTCCGCCGGCCACGCACAGCAGCAGTGCTGTTGGTGCAGCAGCCGCTGCAGGAGGGTTGTGGCAGTCTCCTGAGAGAGCAGTTTCTGCTGCGTCTTCTTCATCTGTTGCTGCTGGTGTGGGGTGGTGTTGGCCTCAGCCAGGCAAAAGCAGCAGGCGTTTGAATTTGCCTTCTTCTCGCAGGGTTGCTGCTCTTGCTGCAGCACAGCAGTCATCATTGTTTTCTGCTGCTGTGCCAGAAGTAATACACTTACCGTCTCTGCAGTTGCTGTCGCTGCCTCAGGTGCTGCCTCCATCGCTGTCTCGTCTCCCTGCATGCAGTGTCTCCTGGAGAAGTCAGCTGCGCGCCTTCTTCCCGCTTCTGCTTCAGCAGCAGCAGCAGTCGCAGCAGCCACCCCAAGCAACAGAGAAGCAGCTCTTCCACCAGTTCCTCTCTCTTTTCAAGAAGCAACAGCAGCAGCAGCAACAGCAACAGCAACAGCAGCAGCAACAGCAACAGCAGCAGCAACAGCAACAGCAGCAGCCACAGCAACAGCAACGGTCTGTCAGTAGTCATCATGACAGCAACTTGCAGCACCGCCAGACTGCTATGATGCAGCAGCGACCTCTTTCTCATCATGCGCTGTCAATGCATGTATCTCGCACGCTCAAGCAGCAACAGCAACAGCAGCAGCAGCAGCAAACAATAGCAGGGAAACTGCAACACCAACAGCAACAGCAGCAGCAGCAGATTCAACGGCGGCAGCAACTCGCAGGCAAAGCGACGAATCCGAAACTTCTCCCCATTCTCTCCTCACAGACGCTGTTGCAGTTGGCAGTTCTTCTTCGCTCGCATCCAGCTCTCACCCTCGCAGTATTCGAACACCTCGGATATGCTCCTGCTGTTGGCTGGGCTGTCCTCATAGACTCTGACGGAACTGCAGCAGCAGAACAGCAGCAACCTCTTCAGCAGCAACTGCAGCAACCTCTTCAGCAGCAACAGCAGCAACCTTTTCAGCAGCAACAGCAGCAACCTCTTCAGCAGCAACAGCAGCAACCTCTTCAGCACCAGCAGCAGCATCCGGTGAAGCGGCAGCTCCTCAGGCAACAGCAACAGTTGCTTGAGGGGGAGGGAGGAGGAGGCGGAGAGAAGTTTGAAGGACATCGGCAGCAGCAAATGGAGCAGCAGGAAGAGACACGTCTCGATCGACAGCAAGAGCAGCAGCAGATGCATCTTCATCAGCAGCAGTTGCGGTCTGCTGCTGTGCACATTGTCCTGCTGAAACCTCTCTGCACTTCCAACTGGTTACCGGAGGCTTCTGCGACAGCAGCACCTCCTGGTGCAGCAGCAGCAGCAGCAGAAACAGCAGCAGCGTCTGCAGCGGGGAGAAGCAGTTGCCCCAGAGCGAGAGGGAAAGGGAAGAGATTTGCAGAAGACGCGTCTCAAAGAGAAGATGAAGCAGCGACGCTAGGAGAACCAATTCTTCTCGAAGGAGGAACAGCAGCAGAGCCATCAGGCGCAGCAGCAGTTACATCAGGGATAGAAGCAAGAGCGGCAGCGCCAGCAGGGATACCAGCAGCGCCGTCAGGCACAGTAGCAGCAACGTCAGGGATAGCAAGGTCAGGGATAGCAGCAGCAGCAGCAGCAACACTACAGGATGCTGCTGCTTCTGCTGGTGCAGGGACAGCAACAAAATTTAGAGGTTTTTCTTCTGCTGCTGCTGCTGACACGACGCTCGTTTCAGCTGTTGCCGCTGCACCATACACCCCTTCTGCATTCCCTTCTTCTGCTTTGCTGATGTCGTCTTTCCCAGCTGTTGCAGCTGCTGCTTTCACTCGACCTTCGCTGCACGAGAGAGCAGCAGGAGAGACGCTGCTGCGGGTAGTTCACCGCCTGCTGCGCCTCCACGTCGGTCGCATCGCTGAGACGCTCGTGCTGCTGCCGTTGCAGAAGCTGCAGCAGCAGCAGCAGAGTGAACAGCAGCAGCAGCAGCAAGAGATGCAGCAGCAGCAGCAGCAAAAGCTGCACCTGGTAGAGAGGGCGAGGAGTGATCAACAAGGCCGGCCTGCCTTAGGAATGCCGAAACGCAAAGCAGAGGCTTTGCTCAGAAACAGCAGCAGCAGCAGCATCAGGTTCAGCAGCAGCAGCAGCAGCAGCTCCAGCAGCAGCAGCAACTTCGGCAGCAGCAGCACCAGGTCGAGGAGGAGCAGCGTGAGGAGTTGCTGCAGCAATTGGGGGGATAGCTATGAGTTGCTGCGTCAGCTGGATTTTGCTCGCAGTATATTCCCTTTGCTGTCTACGCTGCTGCTTCCACAGCTGGTGCGTGCATGCGCCTTCTCTGCTGGGATGTCTGATGGGTCACAGGCAGCGGCTGCTCTTGCTGCTGTTCATTCAAAGTCAGCTGCTGCTGCTGATCCTCCAGCATCTCTTCCTTCGCGCTTGCCTCTCCCTGCTGCTGCTGCTGTTGCAGGTGGAGTAGCTGACGTTGCTGCTGCTGTTGCTGCTCCAGGAGGTCCGGCAGTCTACGCTGCTGCAGCACGAGGAGCAACAGCAGAAGCAGCAGCAGCAGCACCAGGAGCAACAGCAGCAGCAGGAGGGTCAGGAACAGCAGCAGCAGCAGGAAGTCGAGGGAGAGAAGAAGCAGGCAGAGAAGAGGAGGGAACAGCAGATGCACGTGGACTAGCCTCCACAGAAGCTGCTGTTGCTGCTGCGCTTACTACTCTTTTCCTTCAAGCATTGGCAGAGCAAGTCAGGAACCGAGACGATTACCTGCACATAAGCAACGTCTTGCAACTGTTTTGAAGTGATTGCTCTTTCCAACAAATGCGAAACGCAATCTCTGTAAAAGTGACCTTGGAGATCGACTCCCTTCTATTACCTCTGCCTGATAAAGAAGCTACATGTGTAGACAACACAATGGAAAATTCACATATCGATCTGTCTATCATGTATATATATGTATCTCTATAGACATATGTCTTTCTATTTATATGGATATGTCTCTCTGTATATATATGGATACTTCTCTCTCTTTCTCTGTCTCTGTAGCTATCCTGTATCAACATACATATATATATATATATATATATATATATATATATCTCGGCGCTCTATCTTTGTCTCTATATTAACTCTGCACATTTGAAAAGCTTATGCCAAATGTGCAGGGGTATCCATATGACTATTTGTCTGGCCACCTGGATGCATGCATCTCTAAAATTCAGTGCGTGCATCTCTATATTTCCGTGCGTGCATCTCTGTAGCTTGGTGCATGCGTCGCTACACGTCTGTGCATGCCTCATCTCTATAATCTTGTGCGGGCACCTCTATAGTTCTTTGCATGCACCTGCATAACCTTGTGCATGCACTTATATAGTTTTGTGCATGCACCTGCATAACCCTGTGCATGCATCTCTAGGGTGCACTACTGCACGCGCATGCATCTCTGTGCATGCATCGAATATAAAAGTCAGACTAGCATGGTCCTCCCCTCACGTGAGCTGCAAGGAAGAAGCATTTGAATATTTATACAAACATTCAGAGTCGCTGTATTGACTACCTGCGTGCACATAGAGAGAGAGAGAGGAAAGAGAGAGAAACGAACGTTTTCCCTGAAGCTTCTGCTGCTGCAGAACGAGGTGCGAATGATGATGGAAGGCAGCAGTTTTGAGGAAGGTGAACTGAGGTCTCTCTACTGTTTTAATGAAAGAAAACTGCTTTCTTCGATTTCTTTCTCCCTCTCTCACGTGCACGCAAACTACGACCAGCTATGGAAGGACTTTTACATATGAGGGAAGAGGTGTGGGAGTAGATATTCAAGAAGCCTCCCATATATTATACATATATATATGTACGATATATATATATATATATATATATATATTTATATCTATGTGGACAACAGGAACATGGTCACGAGGCTGCGAGACACGTTGTCTTTGCTGCTGCTGCTGCTGCTGTGTTGTTGTTGTTGTTGTCTCTTTTGCTTCCGCTTCTGCAGCCTGCCTCTTCTTCTTCTTCGGTAGCGGATGTGCGTGCTGCTGCTGCAGCAGCAGCGATTGATTCATTGTGGAGCGTGCGTACTCGGCTGCTGTTAGACGGCCTCGACGCGTTCTATTTGCTGTTTTGTCTCCTTGTCGCTCTACACGACGCAGCAGCAGCAGCTGCTTCTGCAGAGGCAGCAGCACGAGCTGCAACAGCACTGAGAGTCGCACTTGACACAGCAACCGCAGCAGCAGAGGGGAGAGCAGCAGCAGAAGGTGGTGCTGCAGCAGCAGCAGCAGCAGTAGCACAACGTGCAGCCCCTGCAGCAGAAGGTGCTGCAGCAGCAGCAGCGGGAGCGAGAGCAGGAGAGAAGATTCAACATTTGCTGTTGTATTTAATGAAGCCTTTGGCTGATCGCCTTGCTGCTGAAGGTTTCTCCTGTCCTGATGTCCGCAGCATTGACAACATCAACAGCAGCAGCAGCTCCGCCTTCCACGTTGCTGCTTCGATCAGCAGCTCGAGTAGCAGAATCAGAAACACATCCCATATTAGCAGCAGCACTGGGCAGCCTGCTGCGGTTCCTCATATGTATGAGGGCTCCAGCAGAAGCAGCAGCGGATGCAGCTCTGGGAAGTGTACCAGCTCCGTAAGCTCTGTGGAATGCATGCAGACTGCCAATCCTGTTACTCCCTCGGAAGCCAAAAGACCTTCTCCATCGTCGGAAGCTGCAGCGACAGCCCTTTTCAAACAAACGAAAAGTAAGCGTTAGAAGGTGCACCAGCAGCAGAAGCAGAAGCAGGAGCAGCAGAAGCAGAAGCAGCAGCAGCAGCAGAGGCGGAAGCAGCAGCAGCAGCGGAAGCAGCAGAAGTAGATGCTGCAGAAGAAATTCTCCAGTACAGGAAGCAGGGGAAGCAGCAGAAGCAGTCGAGGGTTTCAGAGAAGCTGTCGCATCAGGGGAAGGCAAGGAAAGCAGCAGCAGCAGCAGCAGCAAGCTTAGCAGCAGCAGCAGCACCAAAAACAGCAGCAGCAGCAGCTGTGCGTGATGAGGGCAGCAGGGTGACGTAATAGGGAAGGGAGAGGAGTAGCGCAGAGGATCAAAAGCGTCGTCATCGTGTTGTTGTTGCTGCTCTGCAGCTGCAGCAGCTATTTCATCTTCCCGTCTATGAATCGAGACAGTACTGCTATCTTCGCAGCAGCAACGACAGCTGCGATGGCCCCTTGTCACCATCATCATCCTGCTGCTGTTCTCTGCTGTCGCTGCTAATATCTCCTGCTGCTGCTACTCTCGTCTGCTGTTGCTGCTGCTCGTGGAAGGCGACTTTTGGCGCTGCTGCGCTATCTGTTCTCCGAGGGAGCACGCCAAGTGTATATCTACCAGGATTGCAGTTTTTTGTAGCTTCTTCTTCTGCTTCTTCTTCTTCTTCTTCTTCTTCTTCTTCTTCTGTTTTTTCTTCTTATGTATGTAGCTCCGTTTCTTGTTCTTATGTATGTAACTTGTTTTCTTCTTTTTCTTCTTCTTCTTTGTCTTTCTTTCCTTCTACTCTCCCTGCGGACGTCCTTCGAGCAGCAGCTCCCTGCTGCTCCTGTTTTTCTCGCCTCCTCTTCTGCAGCAGCGGGCGTCTACGCTGCTGCTCCTTCTTTGCCTGCTGTTGCTGCTGCTGCCAGTGACGCTGCTTCGTCTTCGCACTTTTCCACGCGTTTTCTTCAATTCCAGCACTCCCCACAGGTCTAAGCAGCGACTCTCGCAGACCATCTACTGATATACATGTTTATGTATATGTATGTATATGTATATATATGTATATATATGTATATATATGTATATGTATATATATGTATATACGTATGTATATATATGTCTATGCATATATATGCATATGTATGGATGTGCATATGTTTCTGTATGTATCTCTATCTGCACAGGTATGCATATGTGTGGATATGTATCTGTATATGTATCTCTCTCTTTCTTCCTCTCTTTCTCTCTCTCTCTCTGTCACTCTCTCTGTCTCTCTCTCTCTACATATATATATATATATATATATATATATATATATATATTTCTCTGTCTCTCTTTTTCAAACTTTCACTTTCTATCTCTCTCTCTATATATCGTATCAATGTGATTATTTATGTATACAGTTATGTGTATAGTTCTGTCTACATCTATGTGTATCTATATGAATGTGTATTTATGTATATATGTATATATATCTATGTAGATTTGTATGTATATATATCTGTGTACATATATATATATATATATATACATATATATATATATATATATATATATATATATATATATATATATATGAATGTTCGCATGCCTGTGTATGTATACGTATGTGTATGGATGCATATGTACGTATACGTATGTATTATGTATATATATATATATATATATATATATATATATATATATATATATATATATATATATATATATGTGTACATAAATATATGTCTCTCTCTGTGTCTCTTTTTGTCATTCTTTCATTTCGCTCACTCTGTTTGTATATGAGGGGGATTGTTGAGGCGCATGCAACGTGATGTTGATGTTGCTTCTTCTCTGTTCTGGTAGGAGAGAGATCATTGGCTTCTGCGTTGCTGCCAAGGCCCTTCCTTCAACGTCTCTGCTGGATTGACACTCTTGCAGCTTCGCGGCAGCTGCAGCAGGTCTTTGAAGCTGCTGCTCCTGCCTTCGCATGGTCTGCTGCAGATGCAGAAGAAGCAGCAGCTGAACGACAGTA
>CATKUM010000368.1:0-41960 GCA_949786405.1 Onychomys arenicola
GTTCATGTCTCTGCGAACGGCTTCTACGTCCTAGGCCGTATGATAAAATGTCCTTCATACCCGCCAGATCCGCGTTCAGCAAACATCTCCTAAGCTTAACATCTCTCTATGTATACATATACAGATAGATAAGCACTGGGCAAACATCCTGCTAATATATATATATATATATATATATATATATATGTACAGACAAGCATCCGGCAAACATCCGCTCGAGATTTATACAGACATATATATATATATATATATATATATATATACTCCTAAACTATACATATATATATATATATATATATCATAAATATATATATATCTTTGAAAATCTGAGTGGAAGAGTAGAGAGGCGTCTGTAGTGGCTGTGGCGTACGTGTCCCTCGTCATAGTGCAGTGCTTCTGGCGATTAGTAGTCTTCTATTGTTGGCGCACGTAGATGTCATTTGAAATAAAAAGCAGTCTTCATGTAGAACCTGTTCACACGTATCAGATAATTATCCAAGAGAAAGTCTTCTTCTTTCTCCTTCTCGTATATGAGCGTCTTGTTACCTCTCTACCTGTTGATTGTGTATGATCAACGCGGGGAGAGCCTCTCTGTGGGCAAGCTGTATACAATTTATAAACCATCCGCATTAAAGCGGGTCCTCTGTTGAAGATAGGAGAAGTCCACGTCGTCCACAGGGAGCTGCAGCAGGTCAAAACCAGGAAATGAAAGACGAGTGAAAACACGAGAAAAAGCATAGACCACCTCCAGTATATATCTGTACGAAAGAGAGAGAGAGAGCAATCCTACAGAAATGCCTTTATACATGCGACACTGGACTATATACCTGGAGTGAATCATATCCTTTTTCTTGAAGAAAGGAACATTTCCCTGTTGTACGAGAGAGCAGCTGATATCCCCACTAGCAAAGTCCTCTGCAGAGCTACAACATTCACCTCTCTGTCATATATATATATATATATATATATACATATATATATGTAATGTAGTAAGGTCTACGAGTAGTTTGAAAGGTATCCCTCCGAAACAGCAATGTCGCAGCACAGATATAAGGCATGATGAAACTCCAGGAGAAAAAATATACCGATTATAGCCTTACACCAGTAAGCCGATGTTAAATATGTATATATATGTGAAGAGTCGACGCTCTATATTTCTACATACCAGCGGGTAAGATGTTGTTCTGCATGCGCACTGCTGCCGCCTCCTTGTCTTCTATCGCTACATGTATCACCATGGTGCTGCTGGTCACTGCTCCTGCAAACACTTCACTTAAGCTATAGTACGTAGTACTGACGCTGACATAGGCTTCTTGTTGCGATCATGACACAGAGAAAGGAAGATTAAACAAAAGGGAAGATTCTCTACAAATACATCTGCCCATTTGCCCCTGACAATGAAAAGCAGAACTCTCTCCTACTTCTGCCTTTTCTAAATTTGACACCCACACTGATTCCATGAATATATATATGCACATGCACGCCGAAGTGACCGGCAATTCCGTCTACTAACAAGGAACATACACACACATTGGTGCAATCGACATATACACACTGATGCTTCAGTCATATATATATATATATATATATATATATATATATTTATATGGAGTCTACTTCTACATGCGTATACATATTCGTGCAGTATACATAGACATATGTACATACACATATTGTTGCAGTGTACATGTATGTAGAGAGAGAGAGAGATAGATGTGTAAATGTTTGGGATTGTAATGCACCTTTGCCCGTGAGTGATGAAGACCGAGACTGATCATGCGAAGGAGCTGCGTGGCGAAGCGAAAGGCGGTGAGCGACTCTCTGAGAATATCCGAGGCATCTTCCGGTGGAGCCCGCTGCTGCTTCAGCAGTGCTGACGCGGATCCTGCTGCAGCAGTCTTTCCTCTGGAGCTCCCCCGCGTATATCACCAGCGAAGAGCAGTGCCACGCAGAGAAGGGAGATCCCCACATCAAAGAGGTTTTCATACTTTGAAAAGAAGCTCCAGCCCTGCACGACCGCAGCAACAGCAGCATCAGCAGCAAACGAAGACACGTATGGAACAGAGACTGTGGGGCTGTGCATGCATGCACCTCTGCAACAGCAGCAGCAGCAGCAGCAACAACGTAGCGTTGAGCGACAGAGGAAGAAGCAGCACAGCAGACAATATAGCAGCACCACCGCAGCAGGGATATCAGCTGCAGGAGCAGCGCGGCTGCAGGGAAGGGAGCCATCATCACCGACGGGGTGCAGGATGGACAGTAACAACACCATCAACGATAGACAACATGCGGCACTGGCAGGCGAGAGACGCGCACGACAGAAGGCAGCAGCATCGCAGAGATGAGCAGAGGAATAGCAATAGCAAAGATCGGAAACGACCGCGGTAGTGAGCAGCAGAGCAGCAGTCGACAGCAGCAAAACGAAAAAAAAGCCTGCAGCAGGAACCGCCCAGAATCGATCCAGCAAGCACCATCGTACCTGTCCCCGTTTAGGTACGCACCAGCACCAGCGCACGTCAGCAGCAGCAGCAGCAGCAGAATGCGAAGTCCACCATCACGCCGCAACAGCGTCCGTGCACTAGCAGCAGCAGCAGCAGCAGCGTAGAAAACCGACTGTCACAGAAGCGTAGAGGAGGTCGGGCGTCGCTATACAATAGCACCAAGAGCGGGATGCGCATGCAATAGGCAGCAGAATTGGCAGCAGTAGACACCGGACGACGCGAAAGGAATATACTACTGAACCAGCACGACAGCAGCACCTCCAGCAACCGTGATGAAGATGATGATGTTGAGGATGATAATGATGATGATGTGTAGCAGCAGTCACGACGAGGAGAGGCGAGAACAAGCGCAGCAGAGGCGTTCGAAAAACCAGCGGTATCGCTTCCCTCAGCCTAGCAGCAGCAGCAGCAGCAGTAAGTGAAGTCTTTGAAGGTCACCAGCTACCGCACTTCCCAGAGCGAATGTCTAATTCTGCCGCTGCTGCTGCTAAACCTGCTGCTGCTACTGTGACTGTTGGTGCTACTGAAAGTGCTGCTACTGCTGAAACTGCTCGTGCTGCTGCTGCTCAAGCGCATACAAGTGTCTTACCGCGAGGCAAGCCCGGAGCAACACTTCGAAGAGCAGCGTGAGGGTGACGCAGACTTCTGCAGCCAGCGTGAAGCAATCGAGCTGCGCCAAGGTCAGGCAGCGGTAGAGGACATAGAAATTTAAAAGGAAGACGCATGCGTAAACTGCTGCCATGACCCGTGAGTAGTAGAGGCGGTTCGCTACGAGCCGCAGCAGCTCCTGAGGGCTCTTGAAGAGATGAACAGGCAGCTGCAGCCATTCAAAGACAGCAGCTGCAGCAGCAGACGAACTCCACGAGAAGCCACGTCGTGACCCACTACTGCCGTCTGCTGCAGCAGCAGGTCTACCAGCACCAGCCGGAACAGCAGCACGAGTCTCGCCAGCGGCGGAGCGATAGTCGCCTGCTGCCGCAGCTGCTGCGTTGTGGGGCCTCACAGAAAGATGCGATGGCGGCGACGGGTCTGCAGAACAAGCAAGAGACGGAGACAGCAGTGGGGTCGCCGACGAACATGATGCCGAGATTTGCTGTTGATGCTGTGGGGTGAAAGAAGGAATCTTCGATGAATATGTATGGCCTGCCGCTATCTCACAAGTCACTGTTGCTCTATTTGCATGCGTTCCAGCTTCAATCCTTAAGTCATCCTGCATCACTGTCTTACTCTGCTGCTCGTGCTGCTGCGAAACCGGCTGCTGTGAGAGCTTCTTCTGCAAACGATGGCTTTGTTGCGGCTGTCGCACCCAGCGTTCCAACTCGTTCGCCTCGTGAGGGCTGCCCGTCTCTGCTTTCTGCTGTGCCTCTGCTTCATTTATCTCTGTCTCAGCGGCTGAGGTCGACGTTGCTGCTGCCCCACACTGGCTTCTTCGTCCTGCTGCTGCTTCTCCTGCTGCTTCACTGCAGCCTTTTGCTGCAGCAAGGAGCAGCTCCGCTTCGGCGCCATTGCCACTGCTAAAGAAGCCGTTAGGTTCAGAAGAAAAACTGTGCTGCTGCTGCTTCGTCCTCGGTGGCTGCTGGTCAGCTGGCTGAAGAAGCCCGCGCAGGTCCTGATGCTGCTGCTGCTGCTGCTGCTGCTGCTGCGAAGAAGCTGCAGAAGGAACAGTCTCGTCAACAGCAAACAAAGACTGAGGCATCAACAAGTCCAGAGAGCCGTGCTGCAGCTCTCCGGCTGCTGCCGCTCCTGTACCGAAGCTTGTGTAAGTGAAACCGTCTGCCCCCTCTTCGTCCTCCGCAACGAAGCGCTCCATTGTTTCAACGCTCCATTGCCCATCCACAATAAACTGCTGCTGCTCTTCATCTCCCTCATATGCATGCTGCTGACCTCCGTCCTGCTGCTCGCTAATGACCTCTCCCTCCCGCTCCTCCGGCTCAGAGAACAGAAACTTCTCCTGCGGCTGCATCTTCACGGACAAAAAGACGCCTTGCTCATCTTCGGCCTCTTGGCCTTCTTCCGGTGATCCGTAGTGCTGACGCGGCTGCTGCTGAACCTCTTGCTTCTGCGGCCGATGTCGTGCGTAGGGCTGCTGCTGCTGCTGCGCATACTGCTGCTGTTGTTCCGATTGCAGCAGCGTGTACTGCTGCTGCTGTTCTTGCTGCAGCAGCGCATACTCCTGCTGCTGCTGTTCCGGCTGCAGTAGCGAGTAGTTGTGCTGCTGCAGGGCATGTCCCTGGAAGAACGATGTAGAACAGGCGTCAGCAGAACCCACGGATGACACATAAGCGGGATCCCTGCCTGCTTCATCATCTCCATAAAGGCCGTATGTAGTCCTTGCAGGCATGCTGGCTGCAGCACAGTCACTCGCTGCCATATGTCCGCACACCCCTGAGAGACACTGCAACAGCAGGTGTATACTGTGAGGCGTCGTCGCACAGCCTTCCCAGGAGCTCTAGTCCGTATGACCTTGCGCCCGGAAAGGCTGCTGCTCCGGTAGAATGAAAGTTCCCACGAGATGAAGATGCCGACGAAGACTCCTGCCACTGCTGCTGCGTCTCTACAGCGGTGATTCCCTTGTGCTGCTGCTAATATACTTCGAAGGCAATGCTTTTGTGCTGGAATTTGTTTCCTGCTGGTGCTGGCGTTGCAACCATTGATGCTGCTTCTGTTGCTGAAACTGCTCCGACAACTCCTTCTCCGACTTCTGGTGCTGCTCCTGCGGCTTCTGCTTTGCCTCTTCTGCTGCTGCTGCGGCTTATGCTGATGCTCCTGATATCTTTGCTGCTACTGCGGCTTCTGCTCCGTTCCTCTTACTGCTGCGTCTGCTGCAGCAGCTACATTCACTGTGTTTCTCCCCCTCAAGAGACGTACATCAACTTGTCAAGAATCAATGGGTGTCCAGGTTGTCCTCTGTAGCATGTATGTCGGAGCGGCTTTGCTGCTGCAGGAGGGGAGACGTGTTGCTACTGCCTCTCGCCTTCTTCGCTGCTGCTGCTGCTGCTGCTACTGCATGTGCAGCGTTTGCTGCTTCAATTGCAAATAATCACAGCACACGCTGTCGAAGCGAGCTGTGCCACTGCCGTTGAAGGTCTGTAGGGCAACGAAGCCACGAGACACAAGAAAGCTAGTTATATATAGCGTTTACATGTATTCGAGGTGAAATAGATGTTTGAGAATGCGTGCAGCGTCCCTTCATGTGTGGTATGCTTGGAGGGTCCGCAAGGGCAGGGCAGGCCTCCTACTCACGCGGCCGCAGAGGGAAAACGGCAGCAGATGAAGAGATAACGCCTGGCAGTGGCTCCAGCAAAAAGCTTTTCTAGCAAGGAAGTCCTCTGTTTAGTCTTCTGTCGGTGAGTTCGGATCAGTAGAAGTAGATATTGACAGAGACGGAAAAGCAAGACATTCAATAATAATGCATGCAGGCGCACGAAGAAGGCGCTGCTGCTGTAACGGCTGCAGCTCTCAGCAGCAGCCCCAGGACGTCGCAGTGTGCAACGGGGCTAGAGTATATTTATAGAGAGGAGAAGAAGAATACCTCTGACTGATGCCGCGAGTAGTGTGAGCAGCACATCAGCAAGAAAGGAAACGAAATAAAATAGCATCAAGCACACACAGCTCGACGAGCGAGTTCACCTTCGAAAGCGCCTGCCGCTGCTGCTGCTGCTGTGGATGGGCTGCTGCTGCGGTTGCTGACGTGATGTGGTGGTGGTACTACTGCTTGCTTGTGTTCACAGCCGCTGCTGCCGGTATTCTCTTCGACTTCCGTTGCTGCTATTCTTCTGATGCTGCTGTTGTTCACTGGCAGCACACTGCTGCTGCTGTCGTTCTGCGACTTGTGCGCCAGGAATATCCCTGGCTGTTGCTGCAGGCGGCAACTGGTGGAAGCCTGCGAAGAACAGGTGAAGGGGTCGCAGCTAGAATATGCTTTGATATTTTAGATGAAGGGAAGAGAACAATGAAGCACTGCAATAACTCTTCCTTCGGATGTCTTGCCGCCGTTCACTTTCCCTAAGCGGGGTGGTGTGTCGCAGCAGCCTCTGCCATGAAATACTTTTTCCCCTCACCGACTTGGAGTGTCCTTTCTGTTTTGTTGTTTATTTTTGGCTTCCAGTGTTGCTGTCGTTACTATTAGCTTCTCGATCAGCTGCGACCAATCCTTGGTTGGCGGCGTATGGTACTGGCTGTTGTTCTCCAGCTGCAGTTTGCCCGCCTGCTCGCTCTCTACTGAGCGAAGATAAGAGTAACAGGAAGAAGGCGCTTAAGGTGTTCGGCTCCGATAATAGAAGGGAGAATATGCATTCTGCTAGGAAACGAGCATGAAGCCTGGAAGGATATCTCTACGTCGCGGCACACTGTCAGACTGAAATCTAGAAGGATATTTATGTGTCACGGCACAGGTGGACACCTACATCTGTGTATTACACGCACATACACGTATATATATATATATATATATAGGTATATATATACATATATAGATGTATGTGTGTGTACGTGTATGTATATATGTATATTTATACATACATATATGTATGTATATGCATATACGTACGTTCAGCATTTCTTCAAACACTAGCGCACGCGTAGAATTGCAAACATGAGTAGAAGAGGCAGAATTATAACAGCGACTTCTTTGCATGTTACTGCTCCTATCTCGTAGGCGAAGAAGATAGCATGATAGCGACCAATTACGAATGTGAAGTTACTGGGGTACTCACTGCACTTGCAGAGGTTAGTTACACGAGCATCGAGCAGCAGAAATATTTGTGATACCTGTACGAGGGTACTGCAGGGAAGCTGACATTTACAGTGCTATGGCATTCCCTGCTGCGATGTGGTTCTGCTGCTGTTTTTGTTTTGACCGCTGTCCCGGACTCTTGCACCTTCATTGATTGCAAGATTATCTTCGATACGTGGACGGTGGCAGAAGCTCTGCTGATGATAACGAAACAGCAGGAATAGTCGAACGAGAGCAGCAATAGCAGCAGTTGAACAAGAGTGCAGCAACACTAAATACTTAGTATCTTTCTTCGCGGCTTCATTTGCGGGGACTCATGGCGTTCCGCACAATACATACCTCTGGTGGACTGTGCAGCACGTCAAGTCGATCCTGGTGCTACCAGTGCATAGAGGACTAGCCAATTGCTGGCTTTTTCTCTTCGAAAAGTCTTATGCAGCAGTGTCTGCCAACGCAGGTGAACATGTAAGTGCTGCAGAATTTGACGGATCAGAGATCACCTAATGCAGCAGCCACGTCCCAACACTTCCATCTTTTTGGAGCACTAGAAGCGGAAGCAGCTGCAGTATTACTGCGGATATCACTACTTCCACCACTACACGGTGGACCCACTGGTGGCTGACCAGGATCGCTCATAGTGAGCAGCAGCATGGCTCAAGCAATAGCATCACAAAGAGAATGGCTGTACAGGCTAGCGCGAGAGAGTAACCGACAGTCAAGCCTAACGGGAAGCTATTTGGAAGGCATGCATCCATGTACAATAGTACTTTGCAGCAGCACGAGCTCCCGCTGCAGCTGCTATTGCCGTGGCCGATAATATCACGTCCGTGTCAATGGTAGGGGCACCCTCGCAACACCTTTACTGTCTGTCGTAAGATTTCCGAATGCGATTACACAAGTAACGACAGCAGCAGTGTCAGCTGCGATGGTAATACTGCGGCAGCAACATGTTGAGTACGTCTATCTAGTAGCACTATATCAATAGCAGTAGCCACAGCAAAAGAGGCAACAGGTGTGCTCCCTGAGCATCAGTATACCCACCAAAGCAGCAGTGGTAGCATCTGCTGCTCGAGGAACAGAAGGAGGACCGACTCGCACAGCTTGGGTGTGGAACAGTAGCATCATTACCACGAGTCACGTAGTGAAGTAGCTAAAGGCAATTGTATGCGAATATATAGCTACTTCTGCAGTACCCTAGAAAAGATACTCTGCTGCACGAGCCCTCCATGCGTTGAAACAGAAGTATTAGCTGCTCCCACAAGAAGGTGCAGCCGTAATAGCAGGACGCCGTAGTGTATACGCGGCCCTCATGGAACCAGTGGCAGCTTCAGCAGCTATAGAATCGGCAGTACTATAAACGTCTCAAGCAATCCTGGGGATGATTATACATGCAGCAATAGCAACATGTGTAGTGACGACAGCGGGGCTGTGACCTGGCGACTGTGAAGAGCACCAGTCTGCTTAGCCGACTGCTGCGTTGCAACACTCACATATTGTGCGTTACATCAATCTATACAGAGCTAATTTCCGTAGGTGGAAACAGAAGGAGCTCCTGCGCGATCGCAGCAACAGAAGACAAGGAGGCAGCGCCAGGTCTCCAAAACTTCAATGCCCTCGCACATTACGGAAGCAGTGGGCATAGGTGAGCACTTCATCTCGGTGCTTGTGGGAGACATTCAGTTACTGCGCACGGCGGACTGCTCTTTACTTCGTTACTATTGTTTCTGCTCGTCAACGAGCTCCTGAGTGAGAAATCTATTGCTTCCACGAGTGTGACTTTCAAAAGTGAGCCTTTCAAGTATTGCCGACGAGTTTAGGGATTCAGATTTGCGAACGCGTACAGATAGGCTGTAACTCTGCCGGTCGCCTGCCTTTATCGTCCAAGGGAGGAATGAAAGCGCATAACACATCTCTGCGCCAGGGGGTGGTAGGGGGCAATGAGGCATCAGCGGTGCACAAGAAAAGGCGTCTTCTTGTCTCACATGTTTTCTGCACCGTAGTGTAACCTGAGCTGATTAGGCGGCATTTAAAGTAAACTCTCTGGACGCCAAGATTCTATGCTTTTCACATGTGTGGACCTTTTCCTCAATTCCCACGCTTGTGCGTTGTAGAACACCTGTGCCCTTCGGTATCCATTTGTACAGGCGTAAACAGGAGATTCCAGAGTGTTTCTACTTGCGTTCGTGCAAACGTGTATCTCGTAGATATGTGTCTGCATGACGGCGCAGAGAAATCATCTTTTTAAGAGCTGCTTGTGGCCCGATCTGCCAACGTGCTTCTCTCGCCCTGGTGAAGGGTTCCTGCTACAGCAGCCAGGCTCCTTTGTGCAAACTCTTGAGGAGTATAGTGGGAGGTGTTTCAGTTTAGAGGAAAGCAACAGCAACCTCCCATCACACCCACACAACCAAACCCTCAATACACGGCCGAACAGCAGTGGTAGGAGCATTAGCACCGGAGGCAGTGCAGCAGGGGTAGCAACGTCGAGGTACTTTATGACCGTACGAACAACAAAGCAGCATGACCCGCAGCAGAAACAGTGGACCCACCACGATGTATCTACAATGGAGAAACTCTTAGGGCACTAGTACGTCTTGTTGACTGCAGCAGCGGCCACCCCCCTTGCCCGACCTTACAGTAGTTGCAAACATGTGGGATTTCATCACTCACAGCGGACTCGCTGTGGCAGCACGACACAGAAATAGCAGGAGTCGCAGGACTACCAAGGGGAAAACACAGTTTGCAGTAAGCCTGAAGAACTAGCCACGAGGAGGTAAAGATGAAGTGGCTACGGTGATGACGTCGGGGGGGCACACCGACCCGCAAAATTGAGTGGGTGTAGCGTCAACTGGATGACCACCACGCAGCTGCAACAACATCCACATTATCTCCTTTTATAGCAGGCGCTCTATATACTTTTCTCTGCTGTGTTTGTTGACAAGAGGTAGCCACGTGCCTAGCGCTAGCAGCTGCAGCGGCCTGAGTCGCATGTGTGCGCCTCTTCTCCAGCTAGATGACAGATGCCACCGCACACTACTCAAGATCTCTATTAGTACGAGCATCTCTGCCAATTTCGCTGACGTCATGTTGTCGGGAGTTCCTTCTTCTTGTTCTTCCCTACACAACGGGAACAACTGCTAGTCATTCAAAGATGAAGCTTCTTCGCACACTGTTAATAGCGCGTGTCGCTTTCTTTCACTCGGATTGCCCTCATACAGAACGAATAAGACTCTCTCTTCCCTCTGAAGGAGACTGCTCTTCCACAACCTAGTGCAGCTACAGATATTGCTGTGTATGTGAAAGTCCATCTTCCAATCATGTGCCACAATTCTTCCATATAGTTGACTTCATCTCTTCTTCTTGGCAGGTGTGCAGCAGTTGTTATATTTGTGGTTTACTCCGTCTCCTACTTGAAGACGTCCTTCTACACACAGACTCATCCCCAGAGTCAACATGAAGGATATACAATCATCCAAAGGGAAGATGGGTGCCTGCACTCCCGCAAACGGACAGTTTAGAAAGGTGATGTTGTGTGTTATATGATGTGCCTATATGTTGCTTTAGAGAGCCACGCGGAGCTACACATGGCTGAATCAGTGTTTGTAAGGAGATATTCAGTAATGGTCGTCTTCTCAGCATGTCTCCTTCATCCTACTGCATGTGTCTTAAAGCGCTGTTTTCATCGTGAAAGCAAAGCTGTGGTCTCACTGCTGCTCTTTGAATCTATTTCTGCTGTGGGATGTGCTGAAGCAACTTCTTCTCTTTCCTCCAATGTGCTGTGAATGCGAAAGCTGTTACTGTTGCTGCTGGGAGAATATGTTGTTGTTCCGCCCCAGCAACTCCTCTTTCCCCGGCACGTTGCCTTGTTGCCTCTCGTTGCTGGTCCTGCCGAAACTTCCTTCTTTTGGTGTAATTGTCTCGGCTTTTTCTGACTTCTACGTGGCTGCTGACACCATTGCATTGACGAACATTTATTGATATCCGATGTTGCTGCAAGGGTTGCACAAAGAGCACATTTCAGTGCTGCTGTAGAAGTTGGAGGAGCCCACTGCCTCAGCCCAGCCGGCTGCTATTGTTGCATCTGACGTTCAAGCCTTGCTACCAAGGTTCTGCTGCTTACTGTGCCTATTATTTCTCTTGCTGTTCAGCAACTGCTGCCTCTAGAAATGCATTTATTTCTTCTGGCAGGTGATACTGAGAGTCTTCAGGTCCTCGCTGTTCGGAAAAAGTGAAATTTTACCACTGCTACTTAGAGCAGCATTATCCGGCGGAAAAAAGAGAAAAAAAACGCCGACACGTCTTAGCAGCACAGATTGCAAGACCAGCAACCTATCAGACCCAAAAAAAGTGAAATTCTACCACTGCTACCTAGAGCAGCATTATCCGGCGGAAAAAAGAGAAAAAAAACGCCGACACGTCTTAGCAGCACAGATTGCAAGACCAGCAACCTATCAGACCCATATTTTCTAACACCAGAAATACGAATTCACCCGTCGCACAGCAGCAGCACCAATGCAGGTACACTCGAAAGCGAAACAGCAACAAGAAGAACAAGGTGAACATCAGAGAGACGTGATAGCAACAACTGCCGTTCTATACTAGCGTATAGCACAAGCACGCCAATGCAGGTTTCATAGCAACAGCATTAAGACAGCAAAAGGCAAAAAAATGGACGTTAGCAGCAGCAGCAATTATATGACCAAGGTACAATACGCATAATGCAGGTGCATGATAAGGAAACGAGGTCATGCCACCGGTATGCTGCTGAAGAGATGACTTGAAAACACCTCAGCATCTCAACATAGAATATATGAAAAATTAAATAAATCGGGCTGCATATAGGACAGGGCTCCCTCTTCTATCGCAGCCGCAGAAGCAGCGGCGGCCGTGTCGTTGTTCACCAGGAACTGTCGTGGGAGAATAACCGGCGGCCAGTAAATTTAGCGACTGTCCAGTCGTAATCGGGGCAGTATAAATCGGGAGCAAGTACACACAATATATAGATATGTAACATAATATGTATAGACGCAGAAGAACAACAACAAAGACTGCGAAAGCACCTGTCACTGCAGGAGGAAGACTCTGTCCACCGAAAGTCTCAACCGTGAATATACATTTTTGAGCGTCGCTTCATTACCCTCTACACATAGAAACCGCAGCAGCAGCCAATTAAAACTTCTTTGCTCGTAGTCACAGCAGCTAACGCTGATATTTTGACTTGTACACCAAGTCGGTAGTGCCAGCAAAGCTGCTGAAGCACGCACGAAACACAAGCACAAAGCAGCAGCAGCAGAAACAGCAACAGCAGGAACAGCAGCAGCAGGAACAGCAAAACCAGGAACAGCAACAGCAGGAACAGCAACAGCAGGAACACCAACACTAGGAACAGCAACAGCAGGAAGAGCAGCACCACGAGCAGCAGCAGGAACAGCAACGGCAGCAGCAGCAGAAGCAGGAACAGCAACAGCAGCATGCAAATTTACGAGTTGGAGACTCAGCAGAAAGAGCAGGATTGCCTCATCAGCACATGGACAAAACAGCAGCATGAGTGGTTGCGGCGACGGTGTTGCCACAGGTGGAAGAAAAGCGTCATCTGGGAAGCAGCAATCATGACAGCAGCGGTGCAGCAGCAGAAGTAAGACTAGCACCATTTTCTAGGCGACAACTGAAGCTTCTTTGCTTCAACAGCAGCTTCAACCGAGGGGTTTCCCGACTGGAGCTACAACAGACCGTGACAGGCCCCCAGCAGCACTAACTGCAGCAGCATAACAAAGAGGCAGAGATACACCTCTTCACAGCGGGTGTAGGGAAGTAAAGAGGAAGACCTAGTATACGGTGCTGCACCAAGGCTCGTGAACTGCAGAGGCAGCAACGACTTGGAGAAGAAGGCAAGATGTGTGGGGCTGGTGGATGCGTCGGTACAATGCAGCGGGGCTGCTGCTGCTCGCTGCGCACATGCTTCATCGTTTGGCTCTGTATCAGTGCGTCTTCCGGTGCCTTACGACCTGCCCTCTCACTCCTCTACAACAGAGAATGTAGAGACGCCTCGTACACAGAGACAGAAGTAGAGAGACAGTTCCCTAGGGCTGTGGGGTGATAAAGGGACACAGTTGTGCAAGGCTGTGGTGTGGTGGACAGCGAAGAAGTGTCTCTCCAACGGAGACGCGCATGCTCTCAGCGATACGTCTCCATAGAGATATGTGGGGATATCAAAAGCCCTGTACAAACAGTCCTGCCCACACGCTGTGGCGGGAAGCCGAACGTTTATCCACCCTCTCAAAGCATACTTACTCAGTAGGGCAGGCAGCACGCCCCTTCGTCAGACAAGACACGCTTATCATGTATATCTGCATATATACGTAAATCGAGACACCGCTAGCGAAGGTAGGTTGATGAGTGTCCACGTTGTCAGACTTGTCCACATTTTTGTTCCCTGCAGGCGGGTGTGTCTCCACCCTACAGCCAGAAAGAGTACAGCTGCAATGTGATTGCAAGGAGACACGTATACTAGAGTGACACACAGAGAGAGAATGGTTTCGATGAGTCCTCAGTAGAGCGCCTTGCATATTCCCTCCTTACTACACCCACATCCAGCAGTGAACTCATCAAAGCAACGAAGACAATTGACGAACCCAGTACGAGAGACAGAACAGAACAGCCTTGCAATGCATGTGCTGCACCAGATAAACACTTCTTTTCAGTCTGCATATGCGCGTCTCCATCCTCGTCTCGGTATATGTCGTTGTCTCGTCTCCCTTCAATTCACCTCGTACGCAAGACCTCCTCATTCAGTTCGCCCCTGCTCATACGCGCCTGATTGC
Organism: Onychomys arenicola; assembly: GCA_949786405.1. Classification (NCBI taxonomy): domain Eukaryota; kingdom Metazoa; phylum Chordata; class Mammalia; order Rodentia; family Cricetidae; genus Onychomys; species Onychomys arenicola. The sequence goes on from CATKUM010000368.1 coordinate 14,055, forward strand.
CGCTATCTCCCTGTCTACCGCCTAATGAGACATGCCCGCGGTATGAATATATATATATATATATATATATATATATATATGTATATATATAGATATGTGTACATATATGTACTTAATTCTCTGGGGCGTGCATATAGAGGAAGCACTTCTGTGGAAGAGCACTGTTCTCAGGTAAGGCTACATCCCTCATGCGCCTGCTGCTGTATTCGTATAGCTCTGATTCTACATGAAGATAGACTCCTTTTCCAGTCTCGCCATTGTATTCCTTCGGTACATGTACTGCAAGCATTATATTATAGATGAATATTTGTATATTTATATATGGAGAGGTAGACACATGTAGATAGATATGGTGTATCTGTATATGTAGAGATTCAGCCACAGATGAAGAGATAGAGATGTAAAGAGCTATAAGCACATATGTCTTCGTGGTGCATGTATGTATATTGGAAGCATGCCAGTGCGTCCCTATAGGGAAGTAGATGAAGAATCAGTTGCATGTATGCAGCTGTAGAAATGTAGATACCTGGTAGAGCCTCTGTGGTGTTTGGGGAGATGAAATTCAAGTACTGTCGGCACGGCGGCAGGTATACGTGAGTTAGAGAGCCTCGTGTGCATGTGTCGCATGGATCATCTATTTGCTGGACTAATTTCTGTTCTAGAAAGGCGCTTCTGGCAGCTGTCAATCTCCCTGCTGGCTTCTTCACATGTCAGTATGAGATACAGATCAGGATGTGTTCTCATATCTGTATCAGCATGAATTCTTATATACATTTATACATATATATGTATATCAGTATGTATCCATATATATACAATGTATATAAGTACTTACTCTCATGTATTGAGGATTGCATGGTGTTCTGCTACAGAGCACACTGTTTCAATGCAGCTGCTCTCAATTGCATTTTCTTTTAATAACCCACCCAGCGGTCAGTATAGACTTAACTTTGCAGTGGAGGTTTGCTAGTCTGTTTTCCCTAGAGAGAGCATAGCAGACCCACATGCCGCTCCCTTGATACTCACACATATCCATCAGAGATAAACCTTGCAATTTCTTGCACTATCAGCTCTGCACGCACTTCCCACTCTAGAACAAGTAAACGGTTCCCCACAAGCTTCTCCCTGCGCATGGACCCTAGTACCGCCAGATACATATTTATATATAAGGGAAAGCTGCGCTTCTAATATGTATATGTATATGCAGGTACACATATGTATACATAGCCATATATTGTATATATATGTCTATGTAAGGAGCGTAGGATTTACAGTGCTCTACGTGAAGGCTTTTCTGTGTATGTACGTACGCGTTGTTATTCATGTTGTTGCTTTCCTGAGAAGCAAGGCTGCCTTTTTTCGTCAAGGGAGGGACAGCAAACCACGCTACTGCGGGTCTGTGCAGACGTAGAACACATTCACCTATATATAGCCATTTGGTAGAAGGAAGATAATCAAAGGCATTAAAAAGCCAAAGGAGGGTGCTTCAAAGTCCCTGCTGTAAGAAGGTAACCTCCGAGAGCCTTCGACAACTCAGGCTTCTCCGCGGTGTCTACTGCCCCACGTGTGCTGAGAGTGGCGAGTATATGCAGCACGCGCTTCAGCTCTTCGCTGCCGCACGCGTCCCCATGCAGACCTCCACACAGTTGAAGTATATCTCTCTACATAAATGAATGTACGGGTGTAAGATCTGAGGCTGATACATTTCTGCAAACTGGTGGAGAGTGGCAGCGCACTTGTGGTTCTCTTGAAGCAGCACAAAAGTCACGTGCCCCTTTCTTCCTGTCTGCATGAACGGGTCCTAGAGAGCGATCTGACTCTAAATAAAAACGTTTGCCTATCGGCTCTCTCTCTCTCTGCATGCGCCTTGGCACGGACACGGAAGCCTGAAAATGCGTTTGTTTTTTCCCTCACACGTACACCTCTCCCTATCCGCGTACTTCAAATATATGTATACATATATACATGTATGAGTATATATATGTGTACATATACGTATGTATACGTATATCTATATATATACCTTCTCCCAATCCGCGTACATCATATATATATATATATATGTCTATATGTATGTATATTTATATGTATAAATATATATACCCTCTCCCTATCTGCGTACTTCATATATGTATGCACGTGGATACGTATGTGCATATGTTTGTGTACATATATATACATATATATATATATATATATGTATATGCAAGCGTGCAGGTCATTTGAGGCTTCTGATGATGTGTATGTACGTAGAAGGGCGATTTCGATACACATCTTTTTTGCTGCATGAGCGCAGAAGTGGACTTTCGAGGCAAATAGCTATAGGAAGAGAGAGAGATGCAAATCAGTGCCGTATAATATGCATATCTTTTTAGGGATAATAACGAGAGAGAAAGGCAGATCAACGCACTGGTATGTTCATGTTTCTACGGAGCTTTCGAAGCGTATACGGGCTCACGTCTATGCCTGTGCATATCTGTAGAAAGCGCAGCATGGACGATCGAGGAGGAAGAAAGAAAAAGTTTCAAAAAGACACCAAAAGAAAGACCACAGGCAATTGAAAACAGTTTGAGAGAGGTATACTGGCATCGGAATATTCGGAGAAAAGCTGTACCTTCTCTATTCCTTCGTGCCTCGTAGCAAGGTCGTCTCCCTCTATGTAGAAACTGCTGCATAATATGTATATGTGCATGCGTAAAAGTAGGGACATCCTCATCGGACCTGGTGGCTCCATCCCCACTACAATACAATATGAAACATATATATATATATATATATATATATATATACACGCGTATGTGAATGTGTGTTTGTATGTGTGAGGATTATTCTTCTTTTCTTTTTTTGTCTTTCCACGACTTCGTGGGGATAGTCTCCAAGCCGAGGTGGGTCGCTGAGATGCTAAATATCAGCTAGATTGAAGAATTCACTCGGTCTCCCGCGGGGTCTGCTTTGCACGTCTGCGGCGTCTACATGCGTAGAGAGACCTCGACGTACACATAGACATTGCTGAGGGGTTGTAGTAATGCAGATTCTTAAGTACAGATAAACGTACTTTTATATACGCAGCTGTACGTGGCCTGTTTCTATGTGTTCCATCCTTGACCGTCAATTCTTTGCACATCAGTGCATCGTCTGTGGGAAGGTAGTCGAAGAAGTTTTTCTTCTGAGTCACCTATATGGCCATAGAGACACAGCAAACAGAGTGCTATGGCGCATGCAAATAAATCTGTGGCTTGACTTGCAGCAAGTGGGGTGGCTATGTTTGAAATCATCTCCGGCGCTGCCTTCGCGAGTGTCATTCGCCCGGTGCATGTATCTGTGGGCTTCTGGGGAAGAGAGGCAGCAAGGCAAGGAGCGCGCAATATTGCAGTGGGCTTCCACGCTGTCAACAACCTCTTAGACAAATTCTCCTTCGCCGTCTCCCTTATCACCGTCGGACGTGGTAAGAGGAGGACACTCTTGCTGCAGCAGCAACAAAAGCAGCAGAAGACAGTCCCAGGCAGAAGAAACGAATCCCCCGGGCAAAGAAGTCACGCGCGGCAGCAAAAGCAGGCGCAGCAGCAACGACAGAAGCAGCAGCAAAAGGCAGGCGCAGCAGTAATAGAAGATGCAGCTGCAAACGCAGGCGCAGCAGTAACGATAGAAGCAGCAGCAAAGGCAGTAACCTCAGCAGGTGGACCACCAATAGTCGAGAGAAATCCTGTCGGCCAGTCAGTGTGTAGCACAGGACCAGATTGCTACGTTGTCGCTCCTGGAGTGTAGGCACACACATAGGGTGAAGACTTGATGATAGTATTCGATCTGAAGTGCTCATGTTTCCATCAATAACGCATGTCTTATTCCGTGATGAAGACAGGAATAGCAAGAGTATGCAGCCTGTTTTGGTCCCTGTCGGCCTGGCACAAGAGCCGCGCAGCAAAATGCAGACGGAAGGAGCCCCTTCCAGCTGCAACACCTAAACGAGCATCTTTCGGCATTATCGCGACTGTCACTATTCCATACCGTGATCAGGCGAGTGCCTTAACAAGCATTCATACATAAAAATTCTTTTATTCCTGCTGACATGAGTGTGTTCGGCAGAATTACTGCCTCAAGCTCCGTTGATGTTGCTCCCGCCGCTGCGTGATTTCGGCCTCTGTTGCTGGTATTGATGTCTGGGCTGTTGCACCGGTGTTTCGACTGCCGCCACCCTGTCCCTGCGGCACTTACCAATGACGACACTTCTACCGCTGCTGATACTGCTGATGCTGCTAATACTGCTGGTGCTGCTGATGCTGCTGATATTGCTGAGGGCACTGCTGCTGTTGATAGCACTGCTGCTGCTAAGAATAACATCTGGGTGCTGTGGACGTTGTGTTGCTGCGGTGTATGCAGGTTTGATCGATCTGTTCGCTCTCATAGCGGGCGTGCTGGGGCTTTTTATGAAGAGCTGGCGGTGGCTCACTGTCTTCTTCGGCGTCACCCTCTTCAACTTCATCGTGGATGTCACCATCTTGTTCGGCTCCATTACCATGTTGAGCACCCTGGGTCTTCTTTCGCATGCGCCCGTACGGCTATTGTTATCAAGGCAGTCGGTGATAAGAAGAGAGACGCCAGTCTGCATAATAATACGCATAGGCAGCACACATACAGAGAGGTAGAACTGTCTTTATGTATACATAAGGGTGCATATCTACGGAAATACCTTACTCTAAAGTGAAGCTAGAAAAACAGAATCGCAAGAGTAGAGCCGTTGGTAATAAGCGCCAAAGCACTTCTGTATCTCAGGCATACCTGTATGTGGCACCAACATTCTCCGCAGGTACAGAGACCTCGTACCTCGCATGCATACCCCAGCGCCTGCTTGTACAGACCTCCACATATATATATATATATATATATATATGTATAGAGAGAGAGAGAGAGACAGAGACAGAGAGAGAGAGACAGAGAGAGAGAGACAGAAAGAGAAGTATAGAGATGTACCTGCTGGGTTACCGGATTGCCATGAGAAGAAGACTGCTGTTTGTTTCTGACGCACAAGGGGCGCTGCGGGATAAGGCATCAGTGCAGCACGTGTGTGTGTAGTAGAAATAAACACGCGCGTGTTCAATAGAAATAGATGCTTATATTTCTCTCCATGTAGACCTGTCTCCTCGTATCAGCTGCTATACCTCTTCATAGATGTTAGCTCCTGTCGAGGTGTCTCACTAAGGCTCGCCATAGGTGTACGTCAGGAGCTGTGCATCTCGTGTGTCTTCTGCTGGGGCCGTTTTCTTTCTTTTGCAAGTACATTCAGATGAAAAGCATGCGTGTGAGACTACGTTTCTCTGCTCCTTGTCCTCCACGCGCCTCTTTCCGCTCTGACTGTTCTCGTGTAGATTCAGCAGCTTGCTTAACGTCTGCCATGAGACTGCCGCTCTTGAGCTCGACTCTCTACCTTATAGAGAACCTATACCTACATATATGCGGTCCTGTGCGGTGTAGATGCAAGAGCCACATACACAGATAGATGTCTCCACAAACGTATCTACATAAGGAGATGTGTATTTGACTTGTATGGCTTGGTTGGCTGTCAGTACTGTCCGTGTCTCCTCTCTCCTTCTCGACCTTCACTTATAAAAGAGCGGGTCATGATACACAAAAAAGCTACAGAGTAACGTTGATCTATGTATTTGTACAGTATGTATATGTATCTATATATATATATATATATATATATATATATATATATATACTTACGTATATGTTTATACGTATACATGCACACATGTTATGTACATATGTACAATACAACATGTATTCTACACGTCTTCCCTTCTGGCGTGAGTGTTCTGCGCTCCATTACGATGGAGAGGCGATAGTATATTTGTGGGTCCGTGAGTAGATGGGTGAACGTGGAAGAGAGCGAATACACGCCGGCTCAACAAATTATAATACCGCGTGCCTCCTGATGCCACCACACACACATTTATACATGTATATAATATCTTGTTGGTGTCCGTTCCTATATTCATACATATATATATACATGTAGATAGAGACATACATATGTACATGAACCTGTACATATATGATGCATAGCTGCAGACCGTATCTGCGATCCTTGCTTTATCTTTCCAGTGTCTACGTAGTTGCGTATATTATCTCTTTGTGCGTGTTTGTGCACATGCGTACTTCTTCGAGGAGGTGAATCTGCTGCTGGGCCGGGACCACACCCACAGGAGACCTCTTTGTTGTGACTATAGAAACCATATCAGTGCTCGATGTACCTGTGGCTCTTGTCTCCAGCACTGCCTTTCTCTTCTCGTTTTTCGCTCCTTTCTACGTTCACTTGTTGGTAATTTTTTTCTTGTTCTCATGCAAGAAGTCTATCCAGTTCAGTGCATGAAGTCATATATCTCTCACGGTGTCGCTTCAGCTGGGATTTTTCAGTTCTTTTGCTCATATTCACCGCACGTGTGTGCCTTCCTGCTGCTAAGGACACGCTGTATCATCTCAGGTCTCTGCTGACATCTTATTGCGTGAGAGGAGTACGAAAATCAGTGCACGTGCACTGCTTTTAATGCCGCCGCCGCTGTTCACTGTCACGCCACTGCTGTGCTCATTCATCTGGCTACATGCGAGGCGTCCTCTCACCAGTCTCTTCTGCCTCCCTTTCAGACACTTGTCTGTGGCCGCGAAACAGTTCTCCAGAGAAAGAGATAGGAAGCACTGGACCTGCTGCGGCGCACTACCGATATCAGACGTAGCAGCGAAATAGACAAGGTATTCTGTGTCAAATATATACGTGTCAAATATATGTGTGTAGCATATGGGTGTGTGGAATATATGTACAGACATGTGTATATGCTTCTGTATAGTCTACGTGTGGATGTACATAAAGAAAGAAGCTGGACGTGTAGCTGAGCCTGCTGGCTACTTGCGCATACGCCTGCCTGCAGGCCCTTGCGGTCTTGATAACAGTTATCTTCGGCTGGAGAGTTGCACTGGGGTAGGTCTTTGATCATTTCGGGATCTGAGAGCTAACCAGCTAGCGGTTTCGACGGAGAATGCCAGATTCTACTCCCTCCTGTCTAGCTATTACTCTCAGCCAGCAGAATCATAGAGTAATGGCTACTGCAACACGGCGACGTGCGGCGGCACACTCCCTGATAGCTCTAAATCTTCTTCTCTCGGTCTCCAAAGATATAGTTACGTCCTTCTGGGGAATACTGCTGACAATATACATGCGGATGACTCTTCTTCCTTTTCATGCCACATCACGATACCGAACCAAATTCAGATGAAAAGATCAAAAAGCAGTGCATTGTTTTTTCACTGTCAGCAAGACTGCAGCCCTTCAAGAGCGCACAATACCCAGTGCAGGGTATCGGGAAATTCGACTCGGCTGATGTCTACTTTATACTTTGTGGGACCCAATCATTTCGCTCTCCTAGCAAACCTAACAACGTAGTGTAAGAACCTCCACACACACACACACACACAATGCCAGTTCTCTTGCTACAAATCCAACTTTTACACTTTCGAATCCGTCCGCATCAGCGTGGCACCGGCGAGGAGGAAAAGCCAACGGTCGAAATCGTGGTGTACTAGGCTAGCCATACTCTGCGCCAAGATGTATCTGCAAACACTATGACGGGTCTCTGCGTAGTTTCACCAAGACAGTACATTGTCTCTCCACTTTCATTTGCTGGAATGGTTACTTACCCTGCCACAGCACAAGGACAATCAGTATTCTTCTGGGAAGTCGACGTAACCACATTGATAATGACAACCCTTTCATAAGGCCTTGGACACCACACAACTATACTATCACTTCACTACCATCACATAGGTTCACGTATGTGAATGTGTATGTCTGCGTGCATACCTACAGGCCCTACGTGATGATGGTCATTTGCAGCTTGAAGTGGAGTAAGTGAACGGTTGCTCTGCCACAGCCGTAGTCCGTAAAATACCAGGGTAACTGTCTCTCCGCCTTGTCAGGAGCAGACATGTTTCAGCGTGCCTGCTTCAGATATATAGCAGCAACGGCAGCCCCCGACGAGGCAGCACCACACTTGAAGCCGGTACGAGCACAGGCCGCAGCATCTGCTGAGAAACGAATTAGTGTGCTTGTCTACTTGTGTCAAGCTCCAGGGCTGCTTGTCAGCCATATATATATATATATATATATATATATATATATATATATATATACTAGTAGAATTAGCGTATATCTGTATGAAGAAGCTACAACGAGAAGATGGACGTGTGCGTATATGCCAAGAAAGTATGAAAAGAAAGAGAGCTGTAGCAAAGCTGCACACAGCGCGACATTAGAATTTGCAGTTTTGCACCTGCAGTAGATCAAAGGAATATCTGTATATCTACGATAGTCTTCTAGAACTGGAATGGTTGGAGTACTGACCTGATGCGAAGACGCACGCACAAATCACTGTATCCAAATATACAATTCTCATTAGTGCATCAATGTGGACGGTGGATCAGTTTAAATGAGGTGCACACGCTCTTCAGTAGAGCTACACGAACATGCTTACGCTCCCCTACGAACTAGTAGGTAGAACGAGTATGGTTCATATGGCATTTCGAGTCTTCAGTCTGTGTAGCTGGCAACACGCGCACCTGTATACGTGGAATCACTTGTACGTTATCTGATATGTAAAGACAATAAAAGGAGACCGGCCTTTTTCCAAGGATCATCCAGCTGGATGATTTGCATCGTCGATACGCTGCGTCAATCTCAAATTCCCAATACGCAGGTGTACGCGAATGGGCGCATTCCCGTTGGTACTGGTGTGGACACACACGATACATATCATATAGACTGTGCGCTTCCGCACCGCTCTAGGGGTAGAGCTGGACTATCGCCTGTGTGAGAGTTGACGGAAAATGCATACAAATATGTACGTTTTCCGGGAATAGTAAAGAGGTTTTATTTTGTGAGAGGGGCGTGCTGGTGCTACTTCCTGCTGATGCAGTCATCCGCGCGGGTGGAACCGGTGGAGAATGCTTGTCTTACAAAGAGATCGTACAGATGAAAGAAGAAGAAAAAGCCGTTGAAGCAGGTATTTTTATTCCTCCTTCCAACTCAGTGTTACCTACGCTGCAAATCTGTGGACTCTTCTGCTGTCGTGTCTGAGTGTATACACTGCACGATGGTGCAGAGTGCGTCCTCCTGCGAGGAGAGACGCTCTCTCAGACAGCTAAGACAATTATAGCACGTACATTGCTGTGAGACCTGATGCACACTATCGTCTTGTAGACGCGCATGTGCAGCAGTGGTAGAAATGTGGAAAGTTGTCGCCGGGTCTCAACACCTGCGTGCGGTGAGAAGAATTCGGCTGAACTGAGCCGAAGCACGTCTGAGGTATAAACCTTTGTTGGTTGACTGTTATTCCTCACGACTGTCACGGTCAAGTTTTTCTTCCGCCTATACCAGCTATCCGTTGTTTATTTAGAGGTCTCTACGTGCGTAACTTCAGTGTCTGTCAGTCTTCCTGTTGTTTCTGAACTCAATGCGAGGCCCTGGACGGCCTCCACATTGGTGCGCAAGGTTGTTGATGTACGTTCAAGACTGTCATTGTACTGACACACACACAGTACCCCGCTCTTTCGCTACAGGTGGTGTCCTACGGATGTGTCGTATAAAGAGAGGATGATGTTCTATCCGCAGCCATGTTACCACTACGAGGACTACTCTGGTTTCGTTGACGTGCTACAACAGTGTGAAATTACCTCTGCTATGCGTTGCTCCCCGGCGGCCTCTAGACTGTACGCTATTGCATATACTTTTACATAGAATGCTGCTTTCAGAAATCTTCATATAAGACTGTCCTTTCTGTTCTTTTGCATATAATACATGCACCTCTATTCGTGGTTGCTACACGGATATACGGCACTTTAGATTATGTTGAGAGGTAAGTTTCCTGCATTGGAAGTCAAACGGTTGAGTCTTTGATACTGGAAAAATCCACTGCGAGCGCGAAGAGAGCTCATCTCGTCGGATTTGCGGCACAGTCAAAACAGCATTCTGTACTCCGCCCTACGTATACCTGTGTATGTGTGTGCGTGTGATTACTAGTTTCTGGGTTTCGCTGTATATGGAAATGTGTTAGCGAAGAATATGGAAACAGACATATCTCTATGAAAAATTGCGAGTTTTCTCCCGCAGACTTCTTTCGCGTTGTGTGGAAAAAAGGACAGGTTTCACATCATGACCTTCTGTCCGCTGATTTCTCTTCACTGCACAGAAGGAAAGTTACGTAAGGCTGAGGAAGCAGCAAGTCCCGAAGACACTGAGACGACGGGGCTGTTGGAAGAAGCGCACGACGAAGGAGAAGGAGGGGAAGGAGGAGCACAAGTGGAGGAAAAAAACAAAGCAGCCGAAGACGTTGAAAATCTGTCCTAGAGACGCACAAAGGACGTACTGGAACACTCTGCTGCTGATGCGGCGTCTGCGCTGGCCGTCTTGATGTTCGGCCAGCACGCCACTTCTACAGAATGTCCAGCTTCCAGTTACAAAGTAGTTTTCCAGCAATTCCAAGATCAAGTAGATGCAGCACAATGACACACGTGCCCACGTACAACTATATTGAAGAGGATTTGGATCCTGCTTAGTCTTTCGCACATATCCACGCTGTTCGTACCTTCATCAGCAGCGCGGCGTCCTCAGGGGCTTGCAAGTACGTCGGTTCAAACGTCCACGTGGAAGAAGGCGCTGGAGATGCCTGAGAGGAGAGCGACTTTCACTGTCGCGACAGAGGAGAACAAATTCAGAAGACTTGTAGCAGGGATTCGCACCGCGAAGAGGCGTGTCGTAGCTAGCACACAAAGCCGGCACAATTATTACGTGAGATCGGTTCCGAAAGCAAAGGCTTGCATTTCAAAGGGAACTTCTCAGAAATCGGTACTAGTTCTGTGTTCGGGTAGCCGGCTACGAGTCACAGGTATCACCACTCGAGGTACTTCACGTGTGCAGTTCTGTACGTGTTCACACAGTAGTTATAGCTATTTGATTTTTAGGTGAAACGACTCAGCCGCGCGCGACATGAGTTTATTAAATACAGCTTTCTGTGTATGTACTTCCGGGGATGAGGCGACTCAGCTGCGACCGACGTAAGATTTGTAGTATACGTTTACTTTCAGGAATGACTTTGTGCATAGATTTGGGTAAGAAAACCACGTGCGTGCCTACGTGGTGCTACATTCTGCAATTGGACAGAAGTATGCGTACGTAGCTAGAGCTACGCTGATTTCTTCGTGTTCCGGCTAAACATGATCAATATAGTGATTTTCTCTATCGTGCGGGTTCCGGACACGCATCAGAGCCACGCATCAACTTAACGCAGCCATAACTGTAAGCTGAGGTGTTTGTTTCTGCATCTTTCACTGCTTGCGATCAGAGAAGGTGGGCTTCTTGTCGAATGGTCTAGGAGGAAGTGATATTAAACACTTCTAGAGTTGGCGACGTCTGCAGATAATTTTCTGTGAGCACACGTATGGAAAAGCAAGTGGGAGGCCCCTTGAGGGTGCTCGAGGGACATCATCCCAGACAAATCGATGTCACTTGGGTGTCCAGACAGTGTGCAGTAGGCATGTAGACATGCTCGTGTACCTGCGGAAGAAAAACCCCTTCTGTCGAGGCAAAGGAACTTCCACGTGCTGCCACACGGGGGCTGGCCAAGCAAAGTGGTGGGAGCGTGCGTGCACGAGAGCCGGTGTACACAGAATTTGCCTACATTTTGGATCCACACATATATCTCTACATATTGATAGACAGAAGTGTAAATGTTTGTACATGTAGGATTACGTGTCTTGAGGAAAAGGCGGTTGAAATTTATAAAGCTGATTGCGGGAAGCTTAGAACTCAACAGAAAAGTTCATGCGCTCACTTTTGACAACGACGTTCTAGGTGTGAAGCTTGAAAGACACGAAGCAGAAGCACTAAAATAGGTTGCTTTGTTCTCTGGTAGACTTGGCGTGTAGGCCTAGCTGCAGTTGCCATTATTACAGTTTCACGCTTTGTCTAGTTTCAGTTCATATGAGTTTGTCTCACTGCCCACTCCTTATGATAAGCAGTGGAGTTTGTGCGCGACAGCTAAAGGGGCCTGACCGAACGAACAAATAGGGGGTTCGCTCATAGGATAGAATGCTATTCTTTTGGTAGCTGCGTATCGCCACATATGCAAGGGACGAAAGTGTCTACGCAGAATTTTCCGATGTACCATTTCGGTTTACATTAATGTGATGTTGCGAATTGCACATTATCAGCGTTTTTGCTTATGTTCTTCAAAGCTGTGATATGGCATTTACGTACGTGCTCGTACGCACAATTCGCGGACGTCGATTTAGTGCTGGTAGAGCGTATCAGGCGCGTGCCCGGCAGAGCGCGATTATTTCTACGTGTGGGCGGAGGTCGACGTCTGCGCATGAACCTGAACAACCTAGCTTAGCCTGCTAGACAAGCATGCACGCCAAGAAAGTTACGTGCAAGTGTACGATCGTGAATGTGCCCTACGACACGCGAGAGGTCAAAAGATAGCCCTAGGCGTCACCATGTAACGGGACTCGCAGCTACAGCGTGGCATACAACGCTGCTGCGAAGGCGAGAGCCTCTTTTTTTTATTGTATATGGGCCTATATATATAGGTATATATGGAGTGAAAGCAAGCGAGATCGACAGATAGATACGAATACGAATATATATAGCGAGACACCGATTGAGAGGAACATAGATAGGGACATACATCTCTCAGAATCATACGTATATTGGCGCCTCGAGTTTACACACAGGATGGTGACACGCATGTGTGCCTATGTACACATGTGACAGATCGGTATGTCTTTCAAATAGTCATGTATTCAACACGTCGAAGTTTGTGTGCACGAGGCTGACACGCTTCTGTGCATATGTTACATGTCGCTTGCATATACCGTGCGAGCGTGATATCGTTTTCGGCTGCTTGACCAGCACAACACGATATAGTTGAATCTTTGGACAAATCTGAGTAGTAGCTCTGCGCGCCGAAATCTCTAGGCAGAAGAGGCTGATCTAAAGACGTGCGTGTACATATACATACATATAGACAGATCATGCGCATCCTATTGCGGCACGTACTCATGTTCAGTTATGTCTTAGCAGCTTGACCAAACTCATATACGTGTTCGTCCAGCCTTTGCTGGGGTTTCCGCGGAATTTTCCACGCGCATGTGCACGTATGCATGTGCGGATATTACGGTATCGCCCGCTGTTACTTGCGGAAGGCACACAGGGTATGCACCAGAGGACAGTGCGCGCTCTATCTTTCACCCTGTACAGGGACACTTATAGCCATGTGTCTCTCTAGCCTTTAGTTAAACTTCAGTGACTCCCCGTTCTGTGTAATTTGCATCGCCTTTACTCTGACAAAGCTGTCAAGGCCTCGGAGAGCTACAGGTATTACAGATTCAGCCGGCGTACAGACAGGTGGAGATGCGCTACGTTTTCACATTTCCTTGCTTCAGGGACATTCAAATAAGTACAGTGACAGCAACTATGTGTGGGCAGATCAGATTACCATTAGCGGTCACTCACCAGTTTGTGCAAGGCTTGCCAATCGAGTATCGGGGCCAGGAGCGCAGACAGGAAGTTTCTGCGTGGTATACTCTTAGTTATCCGTAACTCAGTGCTGCTGGGATGAGATGTACTGAGAGGAAGGAGTAAACTGGCGGGTGGAGCAATAAAATTGTCTGTGTGAAGCGACTCAATAAGAACGTCACTCGAGAATCGTCGCCCGAACACACAACACTGTCGTTCCCAACTGCCGACACTGTATACCGTTGGTTGCGCCTACTGTGCACTCAGGTCCGTTAAACTCCACTGAAAACTGGGGACGCTGCGTCCGCCAATGTAAACATCTATATACCATAACCCCCTTTGAAAGGATAATACAAATGTTTTTGCATACGGGTCTGGGAAAACAGGAAAAGGTGAGGACGGCGGGAAGAGATGCTAGTGATCCCTGATAGAGAGGAATATGTAGGATTTGTTTGTGGGGGCATCATGGACCGTCCACTTTTGTCATTGTAGAAAACAGGTGAATCTGTCGATGTAAAAGTCCCCAAGGCACAAAACAATGGCCGACACTGTTCAGGAGGTTACAGTTGCGCAGGCCCTTCATCGTGTTGTACCTAGCAGTACATAGTGTGCTTTGTTCAGCCGTACATGGCAGCCCAGGTTGAGTATTCTTGGTGCACTCTACAGCGGTACGCGTCCTATTTGTGTGGCTATAAAGGGTCCTCCGTACCCTTGTCGCACTCTACAGCCATACGTGTTAGACTTGTGCGACGGTAAAGACTCTCTCGTCGCGGTGTAGGCACGTCAAGCAGCTGGTTGACGGTGATGGGGGAAAGAGGGAAAAGTGGCTGCAACAACCTTGTTGCTTGGAGAAGCGCTGCAGCACCGCTTAAAGCGCGTTAATACAGATAAGCTATCAGGCAGGTGATGGAATTTTTAACAGCAACGACGCATCCTAATATGAACCAAGTTAAGAGGCTCATACACACCAGACACCTGCGGGAATGTCATCTGATTGCCCACCAAGTTCTAGATACAGTCACCGGCGTAAGTATGAAAAAATCACTACCAGCCATAGCAAGGCGCGCCTGACTGCTGCAACTCGAAGAGGAACAAATGAGCAAGCACTGCACAAGGAAGATGCGCCAGTGGGTGCACCAGGTTTGTGAGGTTCATACATCTTAAGAACTCTGCATATCTGCGTACAAGCACGTACGCATAACTCTGTGACCTCAGATTAAAAGTCAAGTGGTTGCCGGTTGTTCACGTGCAACTTATCGCACCGCACCAAGAGGTTATCAGAGTGCCAGAGAAAGAAGCCGCCACCGCTTCGATGTTGCGGAATAGACATCCATCTATGTACGCATTTGTACCTGTAAGAGCCTGTGCTCGAATGTACACAAGTACTTCCGTATACTGCATTCAGCAATAACGAAATATTTGCGTCAGCGTTCTAGCTGAGTTACTGTCACTTTGTCCCTGCTTTTGTGTGCGAAAGTCGGACACTGAAAGCTTCTCGTCCACTCATGCTTGTCTACACACGCACGTGAAAGACAACCACACACGTATTGCTGTTTGCTAGAGGGGACGTGAAGTTATCTTACTTGTGCCTGTACGCTCAGCCGTCCCTATGCTTATCAACTTGCACGCTATACACGCTGTCGTACACTCACGTATGCATCAGCGTCGCCAAGTATTTCAATTTCGTATGAAAAGCATCCGCCGCACACAGAGAGAGAATATTTTCTGCTTTCACGCAGTAAGTAAATGTCGAACAGGAGGCGTAAGACAGCCTGCGCACGACAACTCCGGGCACAGCTGGGCGAAAGCCGCGTGCCAAGCGTTCGCAACGACTGCGGCAGGTACCGCTGCAGTGAGCTACTGCGTACGTTATACATTACTTCTACTAAAGTGTTTCCCAATTCACCCTACTGTTGGGATCTCCCCTTCACACGATATGCATACTCGAACAGTCTACAGAGCACTGATCATCTGCTACATGGCTACACTTCCCCGTTCACCCTACGGTTGGGATCTCTACTTCATCAATATAGAACTACTAACTGTCTATAGAGCTGTAGCTTTATTCTAATGGCCCACATTCACTGTTTTTAATGCAGTCGCAATCTCCTGTACAGTTGCTTCTTCCGTGTGCGCTCCCATAAACTCTTCGCCGATCATTACACACGTTCACCTCTAAATTGAACATCCTTCTCTTCGTGGGGGGCGTATGTAGTATCAGCAGCGGCATTTTCGCTGCGCACATGTACTGGGGTTTGCGCTTGTGCAAATTTGTGAGCTTGCTCTTCACTAGTGGCAGGATTCACAGCTGATACATTTCGGGTATATTTCTCTAGTAAGGTTGCTTGACTGGAATACGTACTTAGTCCTATTATAATTAATGGTGCAGCACTGCAAAGAGAACGGAGAGGTATTATTATGGTGAAAGCTGACGTCCCTGCGGCACCATAGTAAGAGCGATAGACCCCACATGAAGGCCACACGTTCACGTGAACAACTGTGACGACAGCGTGACCTGTTTCACTATTGGAATTGTTGGAAGAAGCAGAAAATATAAAATGTCCTTGACATACCATATCATTTATACAGTGCGGTTGCCCTCTGGAGCACGATCATCTGCATTTGCCATCTTGCGTCTTTGCGTACGAGTTCTTTGCAACTATACTGACTTGAACAGCATCTACTTTCTTGAGGCACGAATAGGAGCGTTTCCAACGTAGGGGTATGAGATGTATACGTGCACTCCAAAATCCCTGTAGTAAGGAAAATGAAGTAGGTCTCTCCCACTACTGCAGAATAGATGGGTGCCAGTCGCCGATACGCGATACCAGTGCGTACCGGACAAAGCAGTTAGCTATTTTTATTGTTAAAGTTGTGATCTGCTTCGTGAAAACGCGCCTGCCTCGTGTTGTAACTGCAGCTGTCAATTTATAAGTGCATGCTTCATTTGCCATTTAGAACGTTCCAGTAACTTCCGGCTGGAGTGATTACTTCAAACGCACCACGAAAGACTACGGCGTGGGAGTGACATTGCTTTTTGTCCTTCTTGAGCAATGCCTATGTGTACGTTGATTGCTTCTTCCAAGAGCGTGGTGGGCGTCGCTACTGTGAGTCTCTATCTATTTGTAGACAAGACCATAGTTCAGCCTTCTGGAAATACGTGAGGTGTATCAAGCTTTATGAACTCACACCTGTGTCAGAAATCTGTCTCACTGCTGTTGCTTTGTAATGCTTCCATCACACCGGTTTTCCTCCTTTCGGAAGACTCGTCGCCTGCAGCTGGTCACACAGTTCCCCTTAGTCCTGCGCTGCTGCAAACCCATATCCAGATGTCTACAATTTGCTGCTGCAACAGTGTTCGTCTCAGAGCCTCGTGCTTCCGTGGCTGTTGTAGCATAGCAAATAAGCATACATATAGACAAATATATATATATATATATATATAGATATATATATATATATATTTATTCTCTGTACCTGCTGAAATTCTTTCTATTGGCAACGTGAGAGCTCCAGAAGCAACAACGCTGTGCTTCGTTATTTTTTCCGGCGGCACTGCTCGGCTCATATTACTCTACTGCACGCCAACAGTCGGTCCACTTCCTGGCAGTTCTGACTGTGCTACTGCTGCTAATTTCCTTCACCACGGCTGCCTACACTCTGTCAACCAGCTTGGCGCTGACCGCTGACGTCCACAGTTACACAAAAACATGTAGCATCTCGTTCCTGCGAACCGCCCCAGTAGAAACGGCAAGTTGTACGTGCTGCGTATGTAGTTTGTAGTTTCTACCAGACGCCGCCGTGTGGATAGGCGCTCTTGTTGCTAAGGCGACTGGAGCAGGCATTAGCAGCATTCAAACTTGTGTGGTGTTTCTCCTGTCTTCCAAGCGAGAGACGATGTTACGGTGACTCTGTTGCTGCTGTTAGAATTCTCCGCATCAGGGGGTGTTATATCTGTACACGTCGAGTGAGATCTCTGATACACTAGGAACGCTAGGAAGAATGTTCACCTCTCGCAGGAGAAGGAGTCTCTGCGACTTCAACGCAAACAAGACTGATGTGTTAAAGAAGATGAACGTGCGGCAGGACCAGCAACACCGCCGTGGCAGCACAAGCAATGAATGAACGAATCTCCTTGAGAGCGCGGCGGTAGCAGTATCAGCAGTGTCATTGCCGTTGACGTGTTATATATTTATATTTATATATCCATGGCAGTAGGAAGACAAATTCCGTACAAAGTGCAGCGAAAATTTTAACGTGGAAAGCAGTAGTGCGTGGGTATCTGGAAAGTAGCAGTAGAAAAGAGTCGAGACGGTGGCAGAAGCGGTAGCGGCAGCAATTTGAGAAGGCCGGAGCCGTATAAAGCGGCTGTCTTTGATATCGCGCGCGCCCGCGGCTTGGAGTCTGCTGCTGCTCTCTTCGTTGCACTGACGCGACCGACTGCCCCCCCCACACCGACCAGTGGGTAAACCGGAAAACCGCTGCTGCGGGGAACAGGAGAAAGAAAAGGCGCCGCAGCTGGAGTAGCAGCAGCGGTAGCTCACTTCGTCGGTCGTCCACGATGGAGATGAGCAGGCAGATAGTTCTCCTCCTCCCACAGCAGCGGGGTTGCTCGAAAAGAAGTTGTCATATGAGAGAACGTGGGAGCAGTACAGCCATAATCATGACTGCAGCAAATAGAGGCGGCTGCCGCAGCAACCGCGTCGTTGTCTCACTCATGATACGATAGCATTTCTCTAATCCACTTGGCGAAAACGCTTTTCCGTATTATGTCCACCATAGAGCAGCAGCTCCCACTGCCTCTGAGTTTCGTTGCAGCTCTCTAGACAGTCTGCTAGACGTACTCCGCAGTGAGTAGTCATCCACCATCACTCAATAACCTTGCGCTGCAGCAGCAATGCACGAGGAACGAGCCTGTCCGGAAGCGTCGTCTCAAGGTAGCCGAAGAAAAACACTTCCCTGACTAAACTTTTTCGATCTTTCTCTTCTAAGGCACGACTTCATTCTGTTGCCGCTGCAGCTACCCGTGCCAGCGAAGCTCTCAACGGCCGTTCAAACTTTTCCCCTGACTTCTACCGACCACATGTTGCCTCGTGAAGACTCTTATTATCACCCTCTGCTCTTATGTACTTGCCTTGAAAGAAAAAGACGACAGAACTGCCCAGCACCATCCATCCAGCCACAAGTATCACTCTTTTCGATCGCTCTTTCGTCCGCCATCAGTTTCGATGTCGCGCTGGTATCTCCTCCTCTGCTGATCTGCGAAACAGCGTCTCCTCTCTGCTTTCGTAAAAAGAGTATCCGTTTCATTTGGAGGGTCGCCAGCAGCAGCGTAGTTGTCGTGGAGTCGCAGCAGCCTCACCCGAAGCGCAGCCAGGTCGCCGCCAAGGGGCGTCACCGGCTAGTGGAAAGAAAACTGGACAAATTTCTTTGTATCTACTATGCGAAACACAGCAGCAGCATCAGCAGGATCTTCTGTAGTGGTGGCGACTCGGGAAGAAGCAGCATTCCCACTGCAAATACATGTAGACGGTGCCGCGTTCTTCGCCGTATATTTAGAGGTTCGAAGATGCGTTCCAGGTTCCTATCTCTCCTCCTCTCTCTTCCGCACCCGCGTCTCTTTGTTGCTGGTATCGTTCAGCCACAAGCAGTTACCTCGCTGGTGTGGCACCGCGGCTATCATCCGCGGCGGTGGCTGTTCTATGCTATCAGCTCGGCACCAGCAGCAGTTTGATTCTTAACTACTCTCTCTGCCGTCCACATAACATCTCTACGCATTTTCAACAATTTTACACCTCCTGCGCTAGCCACTACAGCTATTCAATTTTTGCCCCTCTGCACAAGGGTGGCTCCTGCTGTTTAGGGACAGGTGAGACGGCACGTCGCTGCTTCTGCCAAAGATGTTTCTATGTTATGTCGACACTCTGTCCAACTGCTTCCCTTTCGCTGCTTTTCTGTGAAGGAAGGGAAACGTAACCCTTCTGTCCCTCTCTCCCACTCGCGTGGATTTGCATCTGCACGTCGTTCTTCCCTTTCGGGAATGCCTGATAACACGTGCTGCTGCGCGCCCATTGTGTCTTCTTTGCCTTGCTGCGGCTGTTGCTCTGTGCCTTGCTGCCGCTGCTGCTTCTTCTTCCGTGTAAAAAAGAAACCTTTATTGGCTTTCCTTCTCTGTCCCACGCGTACTAACAGCAGCGCACAGAAGAATCACTAGCAGCAGCATCCTCCCTACTCAGCTTCCATCCCCCGCACAACAGCAGCAACAACAGAACAGAGACAATGAAAGGAAGGAACATTACGCCGCAGCAGGTATTCCAGTCTTCCCTTTTGTCGCCTCTCCATCCGAAGGACATTTTAATAGCCACAGCCCTGCTGCACCACTGCGGGGGTGCAGCAGAAACACTCGCAGCAGATACGTGTGCAGCAGAAACCCTTGCAGCACGGAACGCTGCAGCAGGGAGTCTTGCAGCAGCAGCAGCAGCAGCAGAACACTGAAGATGTGAGGCAGGGGATGATGTCGTACGGACGCCGGCACAGCAGCAGAAACGTAGTAGTAGTAGTAATTATGCAGGCAGAGGACCAGCAGCAGCACTGACGCCTCACGCAGCAGCAGCAGCAGCAGCAAGGATCGGCTTTTGATAGCGTGCACATTGAACAGCACTGGCTGAATTTTAGTGGCAGTGGTATCGTGGGAGGAGATGTGTTCTGCGTTATTACGGTGTGCTGCTGCTTTGTGAAGGCGGCTTCATGCTGCAGCAGCCCCTGCTCTGGCTTTTGGATCTGGTGCTGCTGCTGCTTGTCCAATAGTGCTAAGGCTCCTTCTGTAGCTGCCACCATTTTCAAAGTTTGCAGCTGGAGGTTTGTAGCGATGAACAGCAGCAGGCTTCTCCGCACGTCTCGCGCGAAGCACTTCTATCCTCGGCTGCTGCTCGAATGAAAAGTTCTTTGAAATCAAGGAACACCCAATGGTTCTCTTCTTCATTCAGCAGCACAGGCGCTTTAGCGTGTCCCTTCGTGTCCACTGGTATGCAACCAGCTTCAACGCACCAGCAGTAGGTTCACTAGCAGCAGCTTGAACAGCAGCAGCAGCCGGTGGCGGTGAACCTCTATAGAAGTTCCTACGGCGTCGGCGAGTGGGAAAGCAGCAGGTGTTGTAGCAGCCGTAGCTCTTCTTCTTTTTTCCTGGGGAGAGCGCAGCAAGGGCGTCTACAGGGTAGCGCAGCAGCAGAAGAGAAGCTGCGTGATACCTGCAGAAGAAGTGTAGCAAACGTCACTTTTTTTTCCAGTTGAGAGATTGAAGAAGAAGAAGAAGACGCGTTAATATTTCTCACGAACATTCAAAGAAGAGTTGTTGAAATATATACATTCATCTCTCTCCCTCTCTCACTCTCTCTCTCTATATATTCATTATCTCAACTCTCAACAGTGCTGGCGAAACGAAGAAGTCTGCATGCGCGGCGCAGCTGAGGGCTGTTGAGCACCTTGGCATCCTTCTGCTGTTGCTTATGAGGCGGAGTAGCTTCGGTCGGAGAGACTGCCGCTGCTGCTGCTTTCCGGCCTCCACGTACGTCTCCGTCGAGATAGCCGCTACAGCTGCTGTCTCCTCTTCTTCCTCCTCCTCCTTCTCCTCCAAAGAGACAGTCTATCAGCAACAGCAGCTCCTTCCCGCTGTTGCAAGTCTGCTGAGCAGAGTTTCGCAGAACGTTCGCAGTTAGTCTCTTCCTCTGAAAACCTTTCTTTTCCATTTGTCCTCGCGGTAAAAGAGAATGTAGTAGGCCTTCTCTTGCTTTTCCTGCTGCTGCTGCTGCAGGGCAGGTAGCTACATGTTCTGTTGACATCTCTCTCTTGTATAACAGCATCTCTTGAAGTATCTTGTTGCTGCTGCTGCTGCACCTCCTCCGGGGGTTCGAAGAAACGGCGGCAACAGCCCGACAGCAGCAACACCTCGACAGCAGCAAGACGTGGACACCAGCAAGACGTGGACAGCACTAGCAGCAGTGTTTTTTTCCATGTACCTGTATGAGAGGAAGAATGGACATGCAGCTGTTCGTGCTGCACAGACATGCGTTGGGATTTGTTTTTTTTTAGACGTAATAAACGCTTTTTCACTGTCTCGCTTGGTTTCTTTCGCCTGTGTATCTTTGGAGAAGTGTCTCTTTCCGTCTGCTGCCATTCGTCTCATTTTATATTTTTGCGTTCTAATTTATCGAGAATAACTTGCCTTTTTTGAACGTCTTCTCGACAAGCGAGAAAAGGCGAGGTTCTTCTTTTCGTGTGGAGACAACAGCAAGTTCTGCTGCTGCGCGGCTTCGATTGTCGCGGCTAGCCTCACATCAGCAGTCTCTTCAGAAGCAGCCTCAGGGGGTCTCTGGACAGCTGTTATAGAGCCGCAGCATTCGGCTGATGCAGCAGGGAGAAGCCATTGCACAAGAGCAGCAGCAAAGCAGACGCCAGAGGTAGGGAGGGGCAGAGGAGGCTGCAGCTGCTGCTGTGCAAGCAGAATCGGAACCCGCAGCCACAGAACGGGTCTCTGGGGAGTGCCAGAGGAAGCAGCAGACTTACTTCGAATCGAACAGTGTTCATGTTTCCTTCCTGCTGCTCTCCAGCAGACGAGCAAGCCCAGCAGCAGCAGGAGGACAAGCAGTAGCAACAGCAGCAGCAGCAGCAACAGCAGCAGCTTCACGAAAGGAGGAGTGTCGTGGGCGCAGCCGGTCGGAGGTGGGAAGAGCTTGTTTTGTTGCCTCGATTGAGGGAAGATGGAGAAGATTTCCGCCATGGAAAATCAGCAGTCGCAAGAAGAACACCTGCGACGGCGGGGTGGTGGCAGCGGACGAGTGGAGCAGTTCCAGCGGTGATGAGACAAGAGGAGAGGCAGATAGACGCACAAAAAGAGGAGAAGAGAAAGAGGATGTGATTCTCCGACGAAGCCCTTCATGGCCTGCAAGGAAGGAGTTGTATCGGTGTATTAGTAGCTTGGTGTCGTTCACTGCAGCATGTAGTCTTCCTGCCGAGAGAGAAGACAGTAAAACAGCAGAAGGCGGATCTCCGCGTTACCAAACTGTTCCTCTCACTGCGGCGGAAACCAAAGCTGCTGCTGCTGAGCCGAGATACAGCAGCACCAGCAACACAACATTAAGTGTGGGGAGAGACTCTTCAGAAAGCGAGCTGTCGCGTCGAAGCTCCAAACGCTGCGCCTCAGACAGTGAAGACGACTTGCTCCCGATCCGACGTGCTCGTGCTGCACCTGTCGCTACTGCTTCGTCGTCTGCTGCTGCTGCTGCTTCACTTACTGCACCTGCTGCCGCTGCTGCTGCCTCGGCGGCAGGAGGCTCGAAGGGTAAAGGCGAAATGAGAGAGGCTCGCTGGAGCTATTCCCGAGGCCAAGTCGCACCTGGTGTTGTTACTGCAGCAGCAGCAACAGCACATCAGCATCAGCTAGATCACTTGTCTCTGAGGCTCTCTCGAACTCCAGCAGGGAGTGAAGTAGCAGAGTTGGAGACAGCGCAACAAGGCTGGGTTCTGCGTTCAAACAATTCAACTGCTGCTGCAGGAGCTGCTGTTTGGAGGAAGCGAGGAGAGAATGAGCAGAGAACTACAATCAGCGTCACACCGCTGCCTTCAGTAGCAGCAGACAGTCATCCGCAGCCACAGAGTTCAAACAGACAGCCTTCATTAGATGCTGCGAGGAACCCTGAAGAGCAACAGCTGATCGAAGACCCGCCTGCCGAAGAAGCGGCTGCAGCAGCACGAACAGCAGAGACAGCACGAACAGCTGCAGCAGCAACAACAGCAGCAGCAACAGCACCAGCAGCAACAGCACCAGCAGCAACAGCACCAGCAGCAACAGCACCAGCAGCAACAGCACCAGCAGCACCAGCAGCAACAGCAGCAACAGCAGCAGCAGTAACAGCAGGAATCGTGGGAACAGCAGCAGAAGGAACGGCAGTAGCAAAACCAGCAGCAGTAGGAAAATTAGGAGAAGAAGAGTTATGTGCAGGAGAAAAAGACCGAGGTGGAGGGGAGGGAAGAGAATTGTCCGAAGATTCAGGTCCGACGAGTCGTATGTGGTCGAGGCGTTCCTTTTGTTCGCGGCGCAGCACTACGGGAGGTGGTTTAGGCGAGAGTCTCCCCCATCAAGTTGTGGGGTGTGAGAAGAAGCCTTTTGACGCCGAGGCAGAAGAAGAAGAAGAAGAAGTTGCAGGGACGGGCGCAACGAGGAGTGCTACAGCAACGGCAGAAGAAGAAGAGACTGCGTCGTCTCCAGAGAAGTCTGGGGCCTGGAAGTTGCCGTTTCAATGGATGATGCTGAACTGTCTTTGCTGCCTCACACTAGAACACTGGCGTGCGAATGCATGGATGCCAGAGCGCTGGAAGCAGTGTCGCGGACTCCGTCGCGCGCTGCAGCTGCTGCTGATTCTGTTGCTGCTGCTGCTGTTGTTTCTGCCACTGTTTTTTTCTCTCGTGATCCCCCACATCATCGCAGCATACGTGAGAGGGGGCGAAATGAAAGTGCTGTCAACAGCTATGCGGAACCTGCGACCCGATCGGTTCGAAGCAGCTGTTGATGTTGAATTTCTATCTCCTGTTCCTCTGCATGTCCATGTCGCAGATATCAGTGTTGAAGTCTTTTTTCAACAGCAGCATATCGGGCGTACGGATGTATCCCCTTTCTCTCTACAGCCGCGCTCTGCTCGGGTGCTTCTCGTCTCTGATTTTTAGTTGAACATCTCCCCGCCTGGGAGAACTTTGTGCGCGAGATGTTTACCCACGGCAACAGCGAATGGGAGCTTCGAGGGTCATGCACTGTCTCCTTCCTCGGACTCACATACCGAAATATTCCTCTTAACAAAGCCCTCTCTGTGGATGGTGAGACAAACAGCGTCATGCCACTGCTGTGTCATGCTGCTGCTGCTGCTGCTTCGTCGTGCAGCTACTGCTTCAGCGTGCTGCTCCTGCTGTTGCTTCTTCATCGTGCTGGTGCTACTGCTGCTGCTGCGTCATGTTGATTCTTCTTCATCTTGCTGCGTCATGCTGCTGCTCTTGTTCATGCTGCTGCTGCTGCTACTTCCGCTTGCTGCTGCTGCGTCGTACTGCTGGTGCTTCTTTTGCTGCTGCTGCTGCTGCTTCATGCTGCCACTGCGTCTTTCTGTTGCGCTCTACATATCTATACGTACATACGTGACTTTCGTGACTCTGTATCTTGCCCTCTATGTCTTGCTGTTGCTGCTGCAGGGCCATCGCTTGGGTCTGGGCCTGGTGGGGAGACGCCGTTTGTTGTAAAGGAGATCGATATGAGCGGCAGCAGCTCTTCAACGATCGTTGCCAAGGCACTGGTGGAGTACATGAACTCCAGTTCGTCTTCAGTGGATTCTATAGGAGAAGTGCAGTTTTCAATGATGTATAACGGCTACCCTGTGGGGGTGTTGAAGTCAGTGGCTCCCATAGGCATGCTGAAGGGTTTGAATATCTATACATTTATCGCCTATATAAGCTTCGAGGATGCTGCGCAAGTGTTGCAGACTCCTGCTGGAGCTGCTGCTGCATCCAGATGCCGAGAAGACGACTCACTGAGTCCCCGTAGCAGGAGCAGCAGCAGCAAACGTGCGGCAGCAGCACACCAGCCTCGCCGCCGTGCTGCCGTTCCTGGAAACTCCACACGCGGTTCTAATAGCAGCAACAGCAGCAGCCAAGCACCCGAAGACGAAATGATGAAGAGCGAAGATTCTCCCGTGATAGCGAGACAGAGAAAAGCTTTTCTAAAGACTTTATCGGAGCTAACAAGTGCCGCCCTGAGCGCAGACCCCACAGCCAAAGTAGTATGTGTGGGGAAGAGCAGCACGGAGCCACTTTTCGATAAGGCCCTTCAAGCGCTATCAATGGATTCAGCTGTTGCTGGTTTATTTGATAAAGAAGAAGGGAAAACAATTGGAATCAAGTCTACCAAGAAAGCATCATCGCAGAAGTTACGTCAGAGGGGATCTGCCTTCTTCAAGGGCATGCACTTTCACCATTTTGATCTCGCTCCTCTTGCAGACCCAAATGCCCCTCCAGACGATGCTGCTGTCGCAGCAACCCTCACCATTCGATTTTTAAATCCCCTCGGAATTTCACATCCCTTCTTCATTCAAAGGGTCAGTCTTCTTCGTCATACAAACTTCAATCTTTAAGATGCAGCAGCGAAGAGCAGCAGCAGCAACAGCAGCAAGGAAGAGCAGCAGCAACAGCCGCAGGGAAGAGTAGCAGCAACAGCAGCAGGGAAGAGTAGCAGTAGCAGCGAAGAGGAGCAGTAGCAGGGAGAAGCAGCAGCACGGAGGAGAAGCAGCAGCACCAAGAGTAGTAGCAGCAGCAGCAGCGAAGAGTAGCAGCAGCAGGGAAGAGGAGCAGCAGGAGGGTAAGAGTATGCAGTGTGTTGAACAGCAGCAGCAGCAGCAGCGAAGAGGCTTGTGGCAAACAGCAAAAGCCGTCGAAACAGTGAAAGCGGCAAAAGAAGAGCAGAGAGGACTAATTGGACAGTGCGCATGATGGGAGTATCAAGAGACACAGAAACGATGGTTTGGTTGTTTTCGCTGCTGCTTCATGAGAGCAGGACTGCCTTTACTGCTCTGTGCATGTGCGATTCAGACTGTGTCCTTTCTGCTGTTTCCTAATGGTTCCCAGCGTTTACTGACCGCTATATTTCGCTTTTGCTGTTTGATACGAATAGGTGAAAATGAATGCGATGCTGCGACATGGTTCGTCTGAAGGACGTGTCCTAGGAAAAATCAGCGGAGAGCTCGTTCCCCGTGGGCTGCCGCAGGTCGTTCTCTCTCTTGATGCACCTTTCACCAAGTCACCGGCAGCAGACATCCCCACAGCAGCAGCAGGGAGCTCGACAGCAGCAGCAGGGAGCCCCACAGCAGCTGGATTCTCTTCTGACGGAGCAGGAGTGACAGGTGGAAGTCGAGGCCGTTCGTACAGAGAAAAGAAGTATAATTATCCAGATGGAGTTGAAGACAGGGAGATGAAGACGGCTGGCGAGGTATCTCAACTTGTTGCCCATGGAACTGCATCTTTTTCAAGCGAAGAAGCTCTCCAGGATGTCACGACACCTCGCGTTGTTGATCCTGGAAACAGCGACGAACAAATGTCTCTCTCTCTTGGAGACATGGCTCCACCAATCTCCGTGGGCGAAGTGTTGCCTGAGGATGAGTCCCGTTTCGCAGCAAGTGCCACTGCGTCAGCGTCTCTAGACGAGAGACAGCATGACGAAAAGGAAGCTTCTCCCAAGTCTGCGAAAGGGAAGAAGTGTGCAGGAAGAAGCAGAAAGAGAAACGAGAGACATAGACAAGTCAAAGAGAAGGCATCTGGTATCGTGAAGAGCAGTAGCGGAGGAGACGGACGTCGACTTGCCGCTGCAGCGCCGGAAGAGGAAGAGAAGACACAAAGTCCACCTGAAGACATGGGGAATTTATCACATGCGACCATCACGGACCTTGCGTTTGATATGCAGGGGCGTCTCCATATAGAAGACGGCGGAGAGGCGTTTGCTGTGTTTATGCGGGAGATGGCGACGGAGTCGACAGTAGACATCGCCTTCACAGAGACACATGCTCAGCTGGTTATCGAGACGGGGGTCGGGGATCTGATTCTGGATGACGTGCGTTTAGATGGAGAAGAACAATTAGAAGGCATGTCAAACATGAGAAATGTAGCAGTCAAGAGCTTTAAAGTGATCGGTGAAGCTGAAGGAGGCAGGACATGGCTACTGGTGACACATGTAAACTTCCCATCGGCGTCTCCGACTACCGTCGTCATAGGTGACCTTGGCATGCGTCTTGCCTTCGAGGGGGTCGTGCTTGGGTGGATGGCTGGTCGAGACGTGCAGATCAGAGCCGGTGGAAGCTCTGTTCGCTTTCTCGGTCTCCTAAGGCCTCCCCTCGATGCGCAGGAGACGGTGTCTCGCTTCTTTTCTGCTGCTCTCATGAGTGACGACGACGAGGAGACAGAGGACTTCGCCCTTGCAGTAGAGACACAGGAGACAGTGATGCAGGGGGTCACACAGACCCAGGAGACTGAGACGTGGGAGACAGCGATGCCAGAGACAGAGACACGTGTGCCGAAGAGACATGTGGAAGAGGGGTCTGTGGTGGGGAGGCAGCAGGAGACCTCAGGTGGAAGAGAAGATACAGATGACGTTGGAAAGAGGAGGCGAGAGATACGGAGAAGAAAGCTAATTCAAGTCACTGTCACGTCTGAAGCAGTTCAGAAAGTCAGAGACACGTTCCGGGAAGCGGCTGAGACAGCAGCAGACAGTTCCCCCATGAAGCAGTTCTTGCTGCAGCTGCAGGACGAGGAGGAAGAAA
>CATKUM010000369.1:0-41785 GCA_949786405.1 Onychomys arenicola
ATCCTCTCCCTTTGCAGCGGTTATTCTCTGGCGTGTCAGTAGCTCGACTTCATTTTCACTGAGCCTAAGAGCGCATGCGAAGCAGAACAGCAAAAATCAGGATCTTTTCTTTCTTCTTTTCCTCTTCGAATTCTTCCAGTGATTGAAAGAGAAAGTGCAGAGAAAAGGCCTTTCTTCTCCCAGAAGTAGAGATACGTGGAGATGCCCTCTGAGGCAACTAGTCCGCTGCATGCAGGGGGCTGTCTCCTCGATCTTCCTCCGAGAGAGAAGAGACACAGAGAAAAAACACGTTAAACGACAAGGGAGACGTGTGTATATAAGACGAAGAAGTAGAAAAGACAGGAGGATATCAAAGGAAAGAGAAGAAGAGGAGAAGTTGAAACTGCTGCGTGCTGGAATGATAAGAAAACAAAAAAGAAGAGAGACATGAAAAGACTTTTTCTTTGTTGCAAGGGAAGACGGAGAAGACAAAAGAAAAGAGTTCTTCATATGAGGAGAAAGAGAATGAAAAGAAAAAGATTTCTTCTCCTTTATCGAGCGTGTGAAGAAGAAACGTCGCTGCAGAACGGAATGAAAGAGAGCGCAGGACACCTCAGCTAAGATGCTTTAGAGACATAGGCAGAGAAAGACACAAACTTGTTTACAGAGAGAGAAGGGAAGAGAAAGTAGAAAGAGATGAAAAGAGGGAAATGAAAGAAGAAGAAGAAAAAAAAGAAAAGAAAAACGCTGTTTACCAGGACAACAGGCTGCAAAGAACAGCAAGTGTCTTCCAGTGCCAGTCGGCATCTCCATTATCGCCAACTTCTTCTCAGGCGCATCCAGGAAGCTTCTGAGGCTCCGCACAAACTCCACTTGCACCTGAGCAGCAGCAGCAGCAACAGCAGTAGCAGCAGCAAGAGTAGCAGCAGTAAGAGTAGCGCAACAGCAGCAGCAATCGTAGCAGCAACAGTAACAGCGAGAGCAGCAGCAACGGTAGTAGCAACAGTAGCACCAAGAGGTCAACAAGGAGAAGTAGAGCAAATCCACACCAACAGACAGGGAACAGGAAAAGAAGAAGAAGAAGAAGAGTTGATGTATGTGCAGCAGAGAGGATTTCACAGAGGTGACAGAAGCGAATATGAAGAGAAATGAGAGAATGGAAAGAAAGGCGAAAAAGGATGGAACGGATGTACGTGCAGTGACACCAGCAAAGCAAGAGCATACAGCAGAGATTAGACTGGAGGACAGAAGTCTCTGACTGCGTTGCAGTCTATCAAAGTTGAAGGGTGCCAGCAGCACTTGGAAGACATAAAAGCAGCCGCAGAAGAAGATCTCATACTGAAGAGAAAGAAGAAGAAAAGGAGGAGGAAGACGAGGAAGAAAAGCTGCCAGT
Organism: Onychomys arenicola; assembly: GCA_949786405.1. Lineage (NCBI taxonomy): Eukaryota > Metazoa > Chordata > Mammalia > Rodentia > Cricetidae > Onychomys > Onychomys arenicola. Next base: position 1,373 of record CATKUM010000369.1, read on the forward strand.
GCAGCAGCAGATGAAAACAGTAGCGCACCACATATATCCCACACATACACAGGTAGGTTCCCAGAGGTATAGCTTCACCAAAGCCTGTACAGATATATACACAGATCGAGACCAATCGAAAGCAGGACATGAAGGTAGAGCTAGATGTAGTCTTCTTCCTTTTTGAAGTAGAATCTCCACACACGCGTGGGGAAGACACCGTAAAGGTTGTAATATCGACCTCTACAACGTAGACCATTCTACTGTAATAATACAATCGATCTTTCTCCTTCCTCAGTAAACCTTCAGACAGCAGAAAATACATGTGCTGCTCCCCGTACACCAGCAACAAAACTAAAGGATAGCCCGACACATATATCAATGCGGTGACAAATGGTCTTCTCTGCATAGTAGACATACAGATGCAAGGATACATGTAGACACGTAGATTCCAGCATAACAACGTAAACATCAGCGAAAGTCAAGGCATCTTCAATATGACGCCTCGACAAATCCTGCAAAGCGATACCTACACAGGCGTATATATACACGTCTTCTCTTAGATATAATTCTTCAATCATATACATATATACATATATACTGTATGTCAATATTTACGTATCTGTATTCAGTTGTCTAGATTGACTTGTCTAGATTTACATGTCTGGTTTCACATAAATATGTATAGGCTTTCACACAATGTATATAAATGTTCAATGGAACTGCTACCTACGTAGGAATAGTTATTGTACTCATGAGCGTGCAGAAGGTGCGAAGGTGCAAACGTCAAGTCATAGTGGTGCAAACCAAGGCATCCTCCTAACCTGGATATACACGAACATATAATGGGAGAGATAGACAGATACAAAGATATATATATATATATATATATATATATAGAGAGAGAGAGAGAGAGAGAGAGAGAGACAGACAGACAGACAGACAGACAGACAGACAGAGCAACAGATATGTAGAAAGTTGTAGAGAAAGGCATAGGGGTATATATACTACACTTCATTCAAGTGAGTGTGCGTAGCTAGATCTCTGTTCAACACAATGAATATAGGTTGGGTGATCTTTACATACATGTGTAGACAACCATTTGACCTATGTTTTTATAGGTAAAAGCGAGGGCAGCCAAGAGATTTGCAAAAAATGAAATCGGGCGTCTGCTAAAGATAAGATCTTCCTGGCATCAAGTGAGGAGAGGGAGACGGCGAATCATGAAAAGAGGAGAGAGAAACTGTTCCAGACCACTCTGCGTATAGGTCTGGATATATGTATTGCGGGGGGGAAAGCTATATGGAGGTGTGTACACTGATTTGTTGACTGCAATACAAAAGCTTCTGCATGCGTGTCTACAAATACTCATGTCGATGTTTATTCAATGACATGTGTACAGATGAGAGTACACAAGATAAGCCGTGTCTTGGAGAAATATAAGTACTTACGTGTGGATCTGCGAAAAGAACAGCGAGTGCGCACGCCGGTAGAAAAGACACAGCTTTTCTGAACATACAACCGTAGATATAAATATACTCAAAATCGGTGTACCGTGCTATTGGAGTCTAGTCCTGCACATGCAAACTACTCGGAGCATACGTCAATATATTTTAATAACAGAAAGGCAGACTTACAGATACAGAAGAAGGTTCGCCGTCCGTTCTCAAATCTAGCTATGCATATAGAGGTAGGGGGTGCGCAGGTGAGCAGTTCTGACCCTCTCTATGTGTGGAAAGATATACACTTGCACGAAGGGAACTCATTTTTTTAAACGTGCATTCATTTGTTTACAACTCGACACATACTTCATCTCCACATCATAAATACATAAACCTATGTGAGAAAGACCGAAGGGACGTACATCGTACGGTTTGACGCCGGGAGGAAAGTTGCGCTCCGGGCCGACAGCACCATCGTGAACTCGTTGCATTTGGATGAGGCTCTTCTTTTATTTCAAAATGTGGCTCTTTCTCCAATCAAACATTCGCCTACTTGTTCCCTCCCAGCTGTTCTACCTTCATCTCAAGTAGAAGGCCTCTCTTCAGTTGGATTGTTGGTTCTGCAAATTCACGCCCGAGTGTCGTCCCTTGCTGCCACCCAGTCTATAATCCCTTTACACGGACGGCTTTGGCCTCCTCCTGCTTCCTGTATACGTTGCGTAGTCTCGTCCGCAAAACCTGCAGCGGAGTAGGAGGAGTGTGTTAGCTACGGCAGGGAGCCAGATTTGAAGAAGTGGGAACTCAGTAAAACCTGGACAGCGGGCCAAAGTCAGTGCAGAACCCCAACTGCAAAGTGTTGTTCTGCGGAGGAAGAGGGAATGGCTGCCAGCTGCTCTAATCAGTAGAATCTAAGTGTACTCAGGCGTGCTTTCAGGAATAAGAAAGTGCGGCAACAATTGTCGAATGTGTCCGTACTCGTACACATGTATGAAGATATACACCCGTGCTGCACAAAAAGAACAACGAAGGCTTCACAGATCGAAGTTAACGTGAGCGCTTGTCTTGCGGGGATAAGAACACGATTGAGAACAAGTTACCACGAGTGCGAAGAAGCCGTTTACAACATCAGTGTCAAGCCTGTCATGAAATTACTCTGAGAAACTGCAGAAGCGCAGGAGAAAACGGCAGACTAGACAATTTTCTTTTACTTAGTAGCGAATCCTGTGGCGTTTACTCATGTTTTGCCGCGGGAATCGATGCGACCGGTGGTTGGAGGTTGAGGTGTCCGTCGCCTGCGGCGCACACGTATGCAGACGTGCACTGATAGAGAATGCTCTCACGTGAAGAAGAAATCAAGGGAACCGTGTACGGTTGACCGTTTGAGACACCCACACAAAATTTCGCTATCCCCTAGTACTTTCGTTCCCACTGGCTGTGACGCATAAGACAGAGCTGTGTTTTTACGTCGAGACATTCCCCCCCGCCCCCCTCCCAATCCCCGCGCGGGGACACTACATGTACACATAGAGAGTCGACAATACCTTTACGAATTCTATCTAGCTGAAAGAAGTCTGTGAATCTTTCTGCTGCATTTATTCGTCCTCGGAACCCTTTGGTGAGCTGCAACCGCCTCTGTGTGCGCCGGCTGTAACGACTTACTCTAGCAGTGCCATGGAATCAACGAAACGGGGCATGATGACAAGAAGAAGTTCGTCTCCTCATCCGCCAGCCGTTTTTTCATTTTTCATTTCGTGCCCTCCCGCCTGAATTTGTAGCTGACCATGTTTGATTCACCGTCCCCATACGAAACCATATCTTTCAGCTGGTAAGGAAGGGGACGCTAACACGTACACAGGAGGAGACGAAACATTTCTTAGAAAACTTCGGTGATAAAAATTCACCTGAATAGGTAAAAGCTCCTCAGTAACGATCAATACACAGGAAACCGGTGGCAACACGTATTCGTGGGCACGAGCGAGTCCATGCGAAACCTTCCTTTGACTGTGAAAGGGACAGTCATCTAGGCAAAAAATGACAATCGCGTTGTACAGACATGATATATGAAAAGTGAGTTGCTTATAGCCAAGACACCTTGGTCGTACCACGTGTAGATGTTATCTAGGAGTCAAATGCATGGCGTGCTCACACCTAGGAGATCCACCGCTCCAAGATACGCAAATCTCAGTGGCGCGTTGTTGAAATGGACCATGTCAGCCTTCCTGGCAGCAAAAGGAAGGACCCATCAGAAGGAAGGATGATTCACCCTGAGGACACGGCATTACACGCTGAAGCCGAATAAAGGGTGAAACGATTGAACGCATACTTTTGCACTCAAATGTTAGGACGGAGCCATGCGATCATAAAGTAGATGAATATACAACACGAGTAACGCTGTACATCAGTGTGATTAAAGAGGCTACATCCGTACTTTTGAAAGACGTATGTTGCAGCAAACTGTAGACTGAATAGGTCGCTGAACTGTTGTCACGCAGCCGAACCGTTTGTTGACGGTTGAGCAACTTGCTTCAGGTGGGTAGTTGCGCAGACGTGCATCGCTCGTGTATGTGCATAGAGGTGTACAAAAAGGGCGCAGGAGATACCGACGCTAATGTAACTAGGTAAAGAGATATCCGCGTACGTTATAGATATAGAGTGAATGTTGGGGATCAATGCGTAATGGTGGGCTAATTGATAATCAAGAGCGTTTTGTGATGTGGGTCGCCAGCCTTCTTCCTATTCTCGTGCACGGGAAGGCCTTGAAAAGCATATTAGATCAAGTGTCTTTCTTTGTACTTTGGGGAAGCACAACGGGGGCAAATCTCTGCTTCAACACTTCTCACTCGGTGAATGCAAAGCGCTGTCGGGCACCTGCAGGGTGAATGTTTTTCTGACACCAAGAGCTCGAACTTTACAGTTGCAGGTTGAGTGTGCTGGTCAAACTTGTATTTGTACTTGCGGAAAGCACTTCGCAATTAACGGATTGCAGTTTCACTACATTAAAGGCGGCAGGACACGAGGAGAGCTTGCGGCGTCAAACGCCCACTCTATTCCGCGCGAAGGAAACCTTTAGGGCAGCTGATGCTGACAAGATGGCGCGTCGGCAGACTTCCAGGTTGAACTTTTATAATCCACCCTAGTAGCTCGCCGGCACCACTGCTTACGCAGTGTGTTACTTTTCGCCTGTGGCAAAACCTCTCACCGCCGAAACATTATGCCGTAAGACTAACCTGTGCCGGATATCTTGACAGGATGTTTGGACTACAGCAATATAATTCAAAGCAACGGTCACCGTTTCTGGCAAGCTTCTGCTGCTGGAGGCTATGAGGTGTACCTTGCTTGCAGCTCGTCCTCATCAGTGGTGTTCCGACGACGTGTTTAGAGAGTGCGGCTGACCACCTTTTCGCACGTCACGCGGTCACCGTTCGATATTTTACTCGCGTCTATGTGTTCGTGCGAACCTGCCTGTGAAGCAATTGCACGTGGTAAAGTAAGGTAGGTGCGATTTCTACGTTGACTTGTGAAGGCCCTCTCTATCCTGCTGGTTGCCAGTCGGAGCACGCGCCTTCAAGGGTAGTAGGCCATCGTCACTGTCGGTGGTAAACGTTGTTCCTGTAGCTTCCGTGGGACTGGAAGCTTCACCAAGTATACTGTGCGTGTGTTTGTGCTGGCTTGCTAACTGACCTCCCTCACTAACGTCCAGTGTGTCATATGCTGAGGCGCCATCTCTCGTTTCCGAGCACGCTTTCCGCAATTCCTATATCTTCACTACGTTTCTCATAGAGTGTCTGTACAGGAACTGCCTCCTGACACATCGTACGGCCCATTCTTCCACACGAACAAGTAGTGTCTTGTGCTCCATCAGGCGGGGGGACGTGAGAACGTCGGTTGCCATAGTTGCCATAGAGACCGACAACACGATAATACAAAGCTATTCATAGTTCTACGTCTAGTGACCCTCAAACGCGTGCACATAAAACAAGTTACGACAGGCCTGGCTGAAGTTTGTTCGTTGATGACGCACGTCAGTACCTCTCGATTTTCTCTTTTCTCACCGATTCTGGGCTGAGCTTCAGTAGATCGACTGAATGAGCGACATTCAATTCACGCATCCGACTGAACAAATTCTGCTCAATTTCCAAACGAGCAATACACGTTTCCCAGACGCATGCTCATCCCCCTCACTGCGAAGATATACGTATATATATATATATATATATATTTATATATATATATATATGTATATAAGGATTGTATATTCTGAAGCGTCAACGTAGAAGCGCCAACTCAGATACCCCGCTATTCGGCTACATATTTGCTTTCCTCAAGAATTGAAACAGGTGCATCGATTTGGCGCTTGTACCAAAACGCTACAGCAATCTGTGTCTCCACACGCGTATGTGTACATGTGGATATACATCTACACACAAATAGACCCGTCAATTCTGTTCACGCGCGAAGCACCACCTGCCACAGACTGGCGAACTCTGCCTTGTCACAGAATATCCTCTTTCTTATTTAATCACAGCCAAAGCTGCCTCAGCCCGTCCAACTCCCGCGCACTAATGCGCTCGTCCGCCAAAAACAAGGCATCTCTCCATTTTTCACGTTTACCGCGAAGTCGGCACGTATTGCAGAACAGTTCCTCTGAGAAGAAAGCGTCCATTAATCCTCGGCGGGACGCAAGTATTATCCCACCCTTCCATGGCATACGCTGCTGTTCATCTTCAATGCCCACCGTGTGAAATTGACGGCCGCTTATTTCCCCGTGGTTTCCAACGCGTGTGACGGACGACATATCACGGAAACTGGGGTAACCTCCGCCACACTGCTTCGCTCAACTAGTCCGAGGCACACTGTTTTTCCGATACCTCACATTCTGTCGAGCCGTTGGCGCTTACCGCTTTCGCACCGGAATATACATTCATACTCCCACATATGGATCTTCACTGGTATATCATCCCACTCCACCAACAAATTGGAGTCACATCTTTTCTGCTTACTTTGTAAAATGACCGTTGCCTTCTATGGATGAGCATCACCCTGGCGGAGAGCGATTCGGTTGGGAAATGTTGTCTATGTACTCTAATCTGCTATCTGGGCTATTGTTCGTAAACAATTTCTCGTTGAGGACGTTCCCCGGGTGCACAGGATTCACACGGTGCGCAGGTACTGAATACACCTGAGAGTCCTTTGGAACGACGTTCGTGTTCTTCCTCGGCCTGTTGGTACAATGCCTCGAGTACTCCATTTTTTTCTTGTGCAGCCGCGTGACTGGCAACTTGGTCTAGTGTGCGCACATCTGGAGTGCCAGGAGGGTTCATAGGAACTCCTGGTTGCGGAGCCAGAGGCGGGAAAAGCATCTGGAAAGTTCCCTTTCGCTTGAACCCCTGGTAGGCCATTACCCCAGATCGGGTAAGTATGTCTGGATCGGATAAATACCCTGAAAATTGAACATTTCCCACTTCCGGTGGGCACGTGATCATCATAGGCGGCATGGTTAACACATTCTGGCCTTCAATTGGAGAACTAGGAACCGGAAATCCAGGAGGAGGCGACGACGGGAACCCAGGGAGAGAAGGGATGGACCCTTCTGGTCCTCTAGCTTCCCCTACTGACCCCGCTCTTCCAGAAAGAACGGAACCATTCATAGGCATGCAGGACGATGGCAGCAATGGCGGCGCGTTTGGTGGTGGACCCCACTGGAAACCTTCTGGAAGTTCAATTGCTGGGGCCCGAGAGCCTGGGCTCATCAGCGTAGTTGGTGCTCCGGCGTCTGTACCGCTCACGCTTTGGGGAGAGAGTAGGCCTGGCGCTGGAAATGTTGTGGGGAGGCCTGACGGTGGCAGGTGAGAAACCTTGATATCCACTTTCGCTTCGTATGGCAAATTAAACTCGCCCAGCTGCCCCGCAGGAAGAGGACCCACTTGAAACGGTGTTGGCATTGTGGCAGCAACGCGAGAAGGCAGTCCCCCCATAACTAGGGGCGGCAGCGTAGCAGCGTCGGGTGGCTGATACGGAATTTCAATAACCTTTTCAACATATCGTGGTACGTAGTATGGGACCTCGACTGTCTTGATCTTAGGAATCTGTTTGACGACAGTCTGGGGAACTTCAATAATTTTCTCCTTCACTACAGGCTTGATAGTCTCAACCACCCGCTCAACTACTTGAATTTTAGGCTTGGGCACGATCTTCGGGGGATACATGCAAGGCACTTCCACGGGAACCTCCACGTACTTAACCCCCTGAGGCACCTCAATGACTTTCTCCTCAATCACCGGTTTATACACTTCACGGGGTACTTCTTTGATTACTTCCGTCACACGAGGCACTAATTTTTTGATTTTCAGTTTAGTAGCTACCTCCGCAAACTTATGCTCGTAGTGGACGTGAGGAACCTCAACCGTGCGTTCTTGGACTTCTTTCTTCGCTACGTAAATCTCACGTTCTTCTACTATGGGTTTTGCGACAAACTTCTCAGGGATTTTTTTGCGAATCTCCGCCGGTAGTGGCATCGGCCCAAGTGCCGTCATCACCTGCGGGGGAGGGCGGGCGACAGGGCCCGTACCTCCAGCGACTTCTTCAGCGTCGTATACAGACGGCGCTCCGACAGGAACACCACCTTCTGGTGGAGTTTCTGCTGACCAAGCAGGAGAGCCGACATATTTGGTGCCTTCTTGCGGTGGGGGAAGCGTAATCGAAACCGGTGCCTGCGGATACGGCACTTCGCTGTGAAATGTGCGCTCATCAATTTGAACATTGCTCGCCCCCCCGCTTACGGCTGGGATGGGTTGTACGGTGATCTCTACCTGTGGACCTTCCTCCGTCAGTACGCCTGTACGGCGTTCTCCTGAGGTATAGGGTGGCTGTTCTAGCTCAGTGTCGGCGACTTCCTGTCGTCCTGCAGGGGTCGCAGAAGCAATGTCTGCTTCTGATGATGCCATTGTTATAACGTTTCGGCGTTGTTCCTTTGTACGTGTGTCGCGCTAAAAAAAAAAAGTCGCGCTCCACTACTCGTTTTACGCAAACCACGAAGCTTTTGTATTCGGAGACAGGGCACGACGAACCTACAGAGGAGCCAAATCTCTGAGCGTCGAAAAAACAACGGACACGAGAAGAGAGAACGTGCACGCGAGGAGTTACGTTATTGTGCACGTATGCTACGTTGTAGCCTGTGTCTTTTTCTGGAGCCCCTGTTGGATCTCCACAGAGTGGTATGATTAGTTTCTACACCCATAAGACGAAGGTAGATCCAAGCCTACACAGCTGTTGCCGCTGTGTTCGGTTTTCTGGTGTTTCACGGGGGAGTGACACAAGCACAAACGGCAGAAGCGACTCCGCGCCAGTCTATAAAGAAAACTTTGAGGAGGGAAGAACACCACCAAACACTGTGCGCACAACAATCCACAAACAAATGCTAGGCTCTATGACAGAGAGAATCGTCGAAGACTCTATGCCAACTGAAAAAGACGCGGTCACCAGAAACACAATTCCTAGTTGTAAAGGTGGATAGTACGCCAAAGGGCTATGTAAACGAAAAGATATTTAACGTGGGACAATTTCTAGGCAGAAAAGGGGTACGGGGACAAAGGTGAGAAAACGGGGGCAGTAAAGTACCGAATTCTCCAGTTCGGAATGACGTAGGTAGCTGTACGCAGGCGCTGCAGCCTCTCTGGCGGTGCTTGTGGCTCCCGCGCTTTACAACAGCCTGCACTCCAAGGTATCAGATACGATGCTGAAATCAGTCTGAAAGGCTACCGTGAAGTGAAATTCTGCTAAGCAGACGACGGCCAACCCCAACGCTTCCATCATAGACACTGTGGCGCACAGAAAAAAATATACGACCACGGCCACGTCCATCACAGCGTGCACGGTTGGGCTCGAGGGGATCCGAGGCTTACTCTTAACCCTCTGTCGCTTAGTGAGCGGCTAATGACAAGACCGCAGCACTACGTGCTCGCCCGAATTGACGGGCTCAGCGCTAGAGGGCACGGCTCGCCGGCGCGCGCCACGTCTGGGCAACGAAGTCACTGGACAAAGCTTCTGCTGACCTGCAAATGCACTTTCGGCGGCTCCAGCGAACACATTGAGGTAGGGAGGACTATTTGAAAGAAAGCATCAACTCCAACGTGCATATTTTACAATGGCTACGATGAGCAACCGCCGACTTCAAGAAAACTAATCCAGTCAGACACGAAATCGCGCCTGTGCCGCAGCTAGCGAGAGGTAGAAGTTACCGGTGAAACACGCGCGCTGCGTCCTTGGCTCAAGTGCATTATAGAGCGTTGCTGTGTTTGTCTTCCCAAGAACACCAAGTAGAATTCGACTAGTAGCAGAAGTGACTGATGAAGAAGGGACAAATCTGACGCGCACAAGCACTGTAGCGATTATAAAAGTGCTGCAAGGTTATAGAAGCGATGGCGTTATTGAGAAATGCCTGGTGCGATTCAGTCTTACAAATTTTGGTTTACGCTTCACATTCGCGTAACAAGGGTGAGCGTGGTGAGGCCTGAAGTGTGACCCGGTGCCGATAAAATTGCGAAAGGCAGACACGCATTTTGCGAGAAGAAGCTGCGCATTTTAGGTGTTTTTTGTATCTCACGGTGCATAAGCAATGTAAGGGTCGTTGCTATTCTCCAGAAAGGCTTATAATCAAAGAGAAATATCTTTAGGAAGCCTCAGATAGCAGTTCAGAGATGAAACCTTACAAATTTGCACGTTGAGCGCTGTTGCAGCTGCACAGGGCCGTACGTACTTCCTCCCCGTACACAAAGTAACAAATCTTTCGCAGATGCTTCATCGAGTCAACGGTCCCCGCCACCCCCTACAGTCACTAAGACGATAATGCATTTAAAACACTCCTGCTACTTGTTTAATGTACCCGCACGAATTTCGTCCAGCGCTGAGATGCCCCGTGAGCGAGACTATACATGAATTCCGATTGCACTTGTACGGAGGAGGCTAACGATAAGACTGGTATGCTTTCTATATACACTGTTTCCCCAGGGGGAACACTTCCATCACGTTAAGCACTGCAATGGATGGAAAGGTTTCGACTACTCGGCTGCGGAGCTACGGAAGCTTTATACAACAAAAGTCCAGCAGCAAAGCCGTGTAGCGTGCAGTTCGGAATATATATGTATGCTGGTCGTCAGTTTTTTCTCGATAGAAAGTGTCTAGTTAACAATAAGTGGACCAGCTATAGTCTCCACGGGAAACCGCTACGCGTAGCGACGAGTCACTTTGGGACACCCATTGACACGGCTTTAAGAGTATTACGGGCGAGCTGGCGCAGTTCAAAGTACGCAAGCAGGAAGGAGCGCCGCATGTACCCACGAACATTATCCAGAGCACACCCCTCAAAAATGTTGATCCTCCCGACCAGCTAGCATGATACGGAAAACTCCAGAATATATTTGAAAAGACGCACATTAGATAAAGCATGCAGCAAGGGTCCTTCATCGCTTGCGTTTCAGCGTAGCTCTCGGTTATATTTCGTCATCATGTGTCGCACTGCGCGCATTGTAGAAACGTCCTAAACGCATTACCATTGGCAAGAAGTCAAGAATTAGAATTTATCCAACGAACTCGTACTTCATTTACGCATGTTTTATTTACCCCCTGGGGCTGCGTCAGCTAAAAGGACTTCATGCTTGAGGTCACATGTATTTGAAAACATTCAGCAAGACGTGCTGAACGTAAGCGATAGCAACTGAAGCTAAGATCCCAAGAAGGACGTCGATTCTTACTCCGTATGTTCAGCGTCACCAGAGGCTGTGTTCAACGCGCCATCCTTGGACATGTTACACTTTTTCTATACATGCTACACGTTCCTCGCCAGTACACTACGGAAAAGAAATCGGTCTTGGGACTAGACACTTGAGAAGTTGCCGGAGGAGAGTGCCACCGTGTGCATGTATGTGCATGTTAAAAAGCGTCTCCTCGTATTCATATGTCAGAGTGGCAAATTTTGGCATGAATGCACATTCGTTTCCTTATGTAGGTGAAAACGTAGCGATGGGAGCTGCTCCGGTCGATGCCTTACGGTGACTGCTGTTTGAAATACGGGCCATCAATGCTTTGCGTGAGTGTGTACAAAAGTAACATAACAGAATACTGATCGATGTGCCTACAGCGCCCTTGAGCGTGTACCTGGCGGTAGTCGTATGTCCTTTCAAGAGCAACGTCAACTGGAGTGTCCTTGGGTCCGTCTGCTTCCTCGCGCTCGTCCTGTTCCTTCTTCAGGTCGGCCTCCCTTTCTTCTTTGCTCTTCAGGACTTCGCGTGACTTTCTATTGTCGCCATATTTGATCATCTCGTGAGCCGGCCACGGAATTACCAAGCCACTTTTCTTAGATACGCGAACTGCATAACGCATCACACCACCGCGGAAATTCACAGTTTATGGTTTGCAGCCTTTTGTGAGTGACAGCTTTCTCGACCCCCTACGTAAGTGCACAATCCTGCAACGCCGATACGAAGACACGCATCCTAATATGACAATTGTGCTTGGCACGTAGTAAGAACCACATGACATGGACGCAGACCACTCCGAAAAAAGGTGTTCATAGGTAACACCAGAAACATAATTGTGGCGGCTGTGATTAACAGCGGCTGATATACATGAAGTGCAGTGAACTACTATTCAATAAAAGGCATCCAGTGGGCATCCTCTACTAGACTTGAGAATGTGCAGCCCCGGTAGGTGTGGTGGTAGGAGTGGTTCAACGCGACTACGGATAAGGTACCAAGCCTGAATGCTTATCAGGATACGTATGTGATAGGACCCGTTCAGTCCAAGCCACAAGTCGCCTGGATGGCCAGATCTGGAGCGTGGATATCTATCAGGTTCAGGTCAACAGTGACTGACAACCATGTCACCCAGGTGACGAGGTGAACGCGACGCAGTAAAAGTTCGCTAACCCTGGCGGTTGTCACAGAAGCATGCACAGCCACCGTACGCATTACAGCCCCACCACACAGCCACCGTACGCATTACAGCCCCACCTTCTGTTTCTCATTACAGAGAAAACCATGCTGGCAACGCGGTTGCAGCAGAAGAAAGACGATCATTCAGACACTTTTCACCTACCAACGTTTCCATGGTTGTCTACTCGAAGCGCGACGCGCGTTCCAACGCTGCAGAACCAGGAACACATAGCGCGCAATCCTAAAAAATATGCTTCTGCATTAAACACCCCTCAGTCCCTGCGTAAGCGATCTACAGCTAGGATCACTCCTTCCTCCTATAGTGAACGCCGCTCCTGAGGGCAGCAGGTGCTACACCATAGTCCAGACAAGGCGGCACAATAATTTGACGTGAGGGTTCGATGAACGGTTCTGTTTGTGCTACCTTGTATCGCATCAACCCTACTTTACATCTGATTCGTGCATTTGCTATGTGCTAGTCTGTCAATCACAAAAGCACGCGAAAACCAGAGTGAACGCATGTGGGCACCACAGGGGGAGGGAGAATGTTGTCACGCATTCGCTGAAGAAACTATAAAAAAGCGATCTGTCTTTTCCGAGGCTACCTATTCACAAGCGTTCAGGCCCATGCACGCACTGAAGCTATCCAGTGAGACTGAAGAACTTTCCCATAAATCCCACTGCTCTACAAGCTGAGAAGACAAGAGCCCCCAGTGGCTGTCCCGCCCACTGTTTGTAACTATAAATCAAATGCACACGAGGCGTGCAGCAGGTGACACTCCGGCGCGCTACGTCGCAGTGCTTCCGTTTTCGGCCGTGCACATGCTTACTTCATCGACTGGTCGATCAGCATCACGTTGGACACGTGAATGAGGCCAGGTATGCGGGTGACCGTCCCGTCTTCATGCCTCACAAGCTTTTGCTTCGGCAAGAAAGCCACACGCGCAAGGAAGCATCCCGGAAGAACACGCATTTTTACACGAGCAACTTCGTGCGGCTCGCTGTGTCATAGCTACAGAGGCACGCGAACGTGAGCAGTGAAGTGAGCTCCGTTAGGAGAGGACGCGGGAGGAGGATACAGATGCACAATGGAGGCAGTTCATTATGTGCAGACCTGTCAGTTGCGCACGTCAGATATAAAGCGATGCTACTGCTTCTTCATGTTCAATTGCATGAGGGAGACAACATCAGGAGGGGCGATAGGTGCGTCGAACTGCAGCGGCTAAACCGCGTTTTACACATCAAACCCAGCATTACGTACACGTGTACATATATATATGGATAACAACTAGACACGAACATATACATACACTCTGGATATACATATAGACACATAGATCTATACAGGTCTACACATTCTACGTGCCAGCACGCCGATGGACCAGAGCCGAAGAACCGATGGCCGGGGGTCGGTAGCACCAACACACGGAAAATCCCAGCAACCGGGGAGGATGCGCGAGGACTCAGACTCGGTGAAATTAAGTTGAGCCTTACCTCTTTGACGCCACTGACTGCGACTCCATTCCTCATTTTATCAATCTGCAAAACCGTGCCACGGTAGTCCTTATACTTCCCCGAGATCACAACCACCTGCAAAAAAGATGGATAGCACCAGCCACGCGCAGGCACAAAAAGAATTTCTCCCAGCAAAGGCGTATCACTCCCCGAATATATCATCAGTAATTTGTTTTGTTCAGCTTGTACATCTCTCGTTTCATCTATATAGGTACATCCTAACCTGTAAGTACATAGCTATCTACCTGTACATACATGTGTACACGCACAATAACTTTCTCTTAATTGAGTAGCGGCAGTAGTGCGGCTATGGGGAAATCTCAAGGCACGAGGACAAGAAGCCGCAGGAGAGTTACTGAAAGGGTCAGGAGGTGCACCTCGCTTAAGACGTATAGCAGTAGTGGAAGTAGCACAGATCAGCGGTCACTTCCATGCTCCACGGTATATCCGCGGCTTCAGACAGATGGTGTTTGCTTATATATCATTATTATATATATGCAGTATACGCTGTCTGCTCCCCCTTCGTGCATTACGTAGTTTACCGAAGAAACGTCGATGAACAACAACGGTATTTCTCATGCAATTAGTTGTTCTCTAAAGTATCTGCGTATGAGTGTCTCTTTACACATGGGTAGAACAGATCGATTCAGATACCAAAGTAAAAAGAGTATGCGGGAACCTAGATCTTTGGTAAAAGGCCAGCACGGTGTACACGTGAAGTGGAAAGGCTATGAGTAGAACTTGACCTGGTCTCCCGGTTTGATCTTCCACTGAAGAATCCAGTGGCGGGGATGAACGAATTTTAAACCGCGAGTGAAAATCGTCTGGCTCAGCAAAAAAAAAGGGCTCGGCCATAACTGTTCTATTTGCTGGAAAAGGCTGGCTGCCGGAGAAGTCAGCATCCTAGGAGACACATTACTACAGGTACGGTGTGAGTTCCTACGTGCACAGGCCACAGACGTCACAGGCAGGAAAGGGCCCGTTGGTGAGGCTGTTTAACAGCTAGAGAGAAGGAATCCATCGACTAAGGGGAACCCATCTTAAAGAGGAGAATTGAAAAGAAGGAAATTACAGCAGGAGATAGAGAGAAAAGACGTTTCGGCGGGAGAGTGTCAAATCCCACTACACAGCTGCTGGCAGCAATCACAGACGTACATCCCCGGTGCTGACAGAGAGAAATCATTGAAGGGCGACAAATTAGCGAAGTTTGCTCATGAGTAAGTATCTCGCTGCAAACGCTGGCGTGCAGCATTTGGTGTTAAACATGGTGGGCAGTGTTTTACGGCACCGTGGTCTGTTTGCACGGGATAGATGAGACGTGGGCTGAACGGTGAAGATCCTCTGAAAAATGCACGACCGTATTAGAGAAAGAGTGACGGTAGGGCTCCTGCTGTCCAAGCCGCACGATCTGGCATCATGTTTCCATATGTGTATGTACATATGTAAATGTGTTCGCGGTTTGGTCTGTTGCGGGGCCAGCAAGCTAGTTGCTTTCGTGGGCGTGCATATGCTATGTGAACTAGTGTGCAAATGTAGGGGGCATTTCTAATGGAAAGTAATTAGTATGTGTCTTCCTTTACGCGGTCTCTCTTATACTATGTTAAATTGCTTGCGTCGAAAATGACTGCCAGCGACAAAGAGGAGTTTAAGCGGACATACTGCAACCCTCTGCGCCCCTTCCTAGTTTAAAGTATAATGGAGCATAATAGTGGAGAATAATGGAATCCGTGTGCCGCTTCAAAAGCGTCTTTGTCAGCGCAGCTCCAGCCTGCGAGTCCCAGCAACTCAGACAGGCCTGCTTATGTTTATTCAGCAAACACTGTTTTTAGTTAACCTGACGCGCCACACGATTAATACACTCGTAAACGTGGACGGTAGGGAGGTTCACACACACATGGGGCTTCCGTAACACTAACGCGGCGTGCATGTGCTTCACTTAGCCCGTCGGTTTGCATGATACACACGCATTAATTCTCACAGCACGGCAGATGTGGAAGAAATCCTCCGTCTGAATATATCCAGCGAAATAATCATCCTCTCATCAAGTATTATTCCTTGAGACCACTCCTCAAAGCGATCAAATCAAGATATTCATCATCTGCACCTCATCGTGAGCACCCTGTCGAGATACAGTCGAAACAACAATCCCCATGTACACGGCATGTGCCGTATGCAGAGCAATACACCTTCAAAGCGAAATCACGTTGCTTTTCCTGTATTTTCTAGGAGCTAAGTGCGGTTGTCCATACGGTTGTGTGCGAGGATGTAATTGCCTGCGGAAGAAAGGTGCACGAGGAAATGGGGCGACACTGGTAGCAATTTTACAGGGAACTGACGACGCATCTGAGCGAAAATTGTATACAGTAAGCCGAAGAAAAACGCGCCTGTCTCGCTCCGGCGTACGTTTTAGCTAACAGCACCCACGCATGCAATGGAAAGCTTGTCCGCGCTGTTGTTTCGCATGTGAACTGGGAGGCAAGTACACGTGTGTGGCCTGTCCACAAACAATCTAGATGACGCTAACACGCTAACGGGAGTGCAAAATATACCTTCCCTTTGAGATAAAGGATGCCTTATCCGCGCTGTTGTTTCGCATGTGTATTGGGAGGCAGGTACAAGTGTGTCGCCTGTTCACAAACAATCTAGATGACGCTAACACGCTAACGGGAGTGCAAAATATACCTTCCCTTTGAGATAAAGAATGCCTTATGCCGACGGCGCTCTTTCGCCCGTCGAGCGGCGCCTTAAACTGTGAAAGGAAGCCTATTTCCATTTTTATCGCCTCAATGGAACTTCCGTTTCCGCTGTGTGTGTGCCACTAGCGTGAACTTCACGTCGTCCAATGAAATAATGCTGCAGGTTGGTGCGAACCCATCGTATAATCCGTTAATTCAGGCAGTATCGCCTGCTTGTTACATATTTCCACTGCTAAGCAACGGACTGCGGTAGTCGGCTAATGTGTTCCTCTACGCGTGTAGAAGGCTAGCTGCCTTAGGACCAGTACTCAATGCGATTTTTTTTTTCTTCGCGTGTCGCGTATGCAGCAAAAGAGCGCGTGGACTTCGTGCCATCTATCTGTCTATCTGTCCACCTATCTTTTTCTCTACACACGTATGCACGTAGGCCACGCGTGTACCTGCATCTGCGTGGCCCCATGAAGATGCATTCAAATACGCCAGATACGGCTCTATGTTCTGTGATCAAGCTTCCGAACAAAGTGTGGAACTAATTCTCTGCGCAACGGTCGCGCTTCTTATTTTATGCTGCTTTCCCCTGCTGCTGCCGCCTTGGATATCCATATGAGTGCAGGACGCTCTAATTTGTCTGTAGACTGACATGCAAATCTGAAATGGAACAAAGTTTTTCCTTCAGTAAAGTCCTTAACAAATTCCTATTGACAGGCGACACGACTTGGAGCAGTATCTGCTTTGACGTACTGACTGCGAAGCCGCCGGCGCACCTCTTGCTCTTAGTTTTTCCCTGCAAATGGTGGTGGGACTTTTTCAGTAAGGACTTCGGATACGGTACTCATCGGAAATTCACACC
The DNA here is from genome assembly GCA_949786405.1 of Onychomys arenicola. Taxonomy (NCBI): domain Eukaryota; kingdom Metazoa; phylum Chordata; class Mammalia; order Rodentia; family Cricetidae; genus Onychomys; species Onychomys arenicola. Next base: position 18,783 of record CATKUM010000369.1, read on the forward strand.
ACAGTTAGCTGCTTTGCTACCAAAGGGAGCTCTTGCGCCAGCATGCAGCCGCGCATGCTTGACATGGAGGGAAGTTTAACCGGAAATTCACGCGGTGATGAAAAAATAACGTCTGCCGTACAGGCGGCAATCGCAGCCCTTGCTCATGGCGCCGCTCCCCTCGCAGACTTGGCTTTTCCCTGGCCTCCGCCGTCATACGTGTGGGCTCGGCGCACAGCCGAAGACATACTCACACATGCGAAACAACGCAAGAAGAGAAAGTGGAGCGCCCAAAGCAGAGTGCTTAGCCTCGGAAGCCGAGCGCTGGACGAGAAACTTTCACGGTGCTTCGCACTCGGTTCTTTGGTGGAGATTGTAGGAGAAGCAGGCAGTGGTAAAACGCAACTGGCCCTAACGCTGGCAGCAGAGACCGTCATTCAGTGGTACGATATGCACAAAGTCTGCTCTCACACTTGTGGCTCGTGTCCTTATTTCCTCAAAATCTCTAATGTGGCCGGAGAAGCTAGTGGAGAAGCCACTACACTAACGCAAGCACGTACTCAAGGAAGTTGCTGCCTGCTTCGAAACAGTCAGCACGTTATGAGAGACGTAAATGGCCCTCTAGATTGTCTTTGTAAGCCCGCAGTGGTGTATTACCTACACACAGAAGGAGCATTTCCAGTGGAACGTCTACAGGAAATTGTTTTCAATCGACAACGGCGAAGGGGCAAAGGGGCGGGGAAACCAGACTTTCAGTCTTCTCTTGAAAGTAGAGACCGCCTTGTCCACGCTGTCGACAACCGTGCCGACGTGCACACTAAACTGGTTCTGGAGCGTGTATTTACAGAGGAGATTTCCAGCGAAGAACAACTGTGGTCAAATCTTACGCGCCGACTCCCGCGTTTGACCATCTACCATAGAGTCGCGCTAGTGGTGCTCGACTCCGTTGCCGCCATTTTCAGGCCCACTGTTTTAGAAAGCGTGTCCTCAGAAGGAGTTTGTGATTGCTCCTTTGCAGACCTAGCGATTAAGCAGAGAAAAGTAAATACTCAGAATCAATTAAAAGGAGGATTAATAGATCGCGCTAGTAAACTTCTGCGCGTTGGGGCTCTGTTGCGGCGTTTATGCACCGAGCTCGACTTCTGCTGTCTTGTCGTAAACCAGGTGAGTGACACTGTTAAAGAGCAGCTGCTATGCGGCCCCAGTCAACTCTCCTCCGGCGTCAGCGCTACCAGAATGAACGGTATTTTACTGTCTCCAGAGGACGATCTCGAAGTACAGTCATTTTTATGGCAGAACTGCATGAAAGATATGTTGGCTTCTCGTCACTTGCGTAGTGATCCTTGCAGTGTGGATGGAATGTATGTCTGGAAGAGTAAAAGTGCACGTGGTCCCCTCCTTGAGAACCTTAAGGTTCAACCTTCATTGGGGTTCACTTGGGGCAACGCTCTCAACTGTCGGCTGATGCTGCATAAAATACGTGGTCGTGACTCTTCATGTGTTAAGGCTTCTAGCGTCGGCGAGATCCGGACACCTGTTCGATGTTGCTACGCAATATTTGGCAGCGACGCAGACGTCAGCGAAGACGTTCACTTTAAAGTTGACGTTACTGGCGTGGAAGAGCACTGAGGGAAATTGTGTACTTCTCAGCAGGAGAATATTCTTATCTTCGTCACGAGGGTACGTAGGAATTCCGGAAGCTGGTGGTGTGTCTGCCTGCGAAGCACCACTTCTCAGCGATCCCATAGAAAGGCAGAAGACGACATACGGGGTACTCGGAGGTGTAGCGTTTCGGCAACTTAGAGTTTCTGCGCGCTGACCAAGGCTTTCTGTGGAACAACAAGCGCGATTTCATAGCGAGCTTGACGGGGTAGCCTACAATGTCTATTTTGGAAGCTATATTCTCCATGTGGGGGATATTTTGCACAAAGACAACTGCGGGGAACATGTTCCGGACGTGGCCGGAGCTCGCCGGCGGGTGTGTTTGAGGCAGTTGTTGAGCGAAGATTCGCGAAACTCTAGCTGAGATGGCCAGCCTTCAGAAGGCTTTTGTACAGAAATATACGTGCTGGTTCTCTAACGACGTGAGCTACGCTAGTAAACTGCAATGCAGTAGTATTTGTGATGAGACTGCGTTGATGTTACCCAAAAGAAACAGGCGGGAGAAATCAGTCTGCAGGCTCTTCCATGATTCGGGAGCAGACAAGTACCAAACTCTGCTACAACAGTAGAAATTCGCCTTCAAGCGGACACATGCGTACTGAACTGCGGTCAAGCTAGCTTCCGGTGCACGGCGCTAACAGGCACCTTTCCGCATTGTTTGACTCCAGCTCATTTCTGGATACGAAGTTTGTCTCTACACGTGTGTCTGGACAAACTCTAACGAAATACAGATAAAAAATTCATTCATATCTGTATCACGCGTGACAGTGTGCACGCCACAGAAATACACGCACCTACTCAACAAAGTTTTTGCCACAGCTCTGCATGAACATATAGACTAGTCTGTCTGTGACACTAGACGCGGGGGTCTTTTGGGTCTTTTTGTATAGTGAGAGTAGCCGGCTCCGATGGACGTATTAGGAAAGGCATCTCTTGATACAACGGGTGGGAAGTGCGAGTATCTGTGGACAGACTGCTCAAAAGTGAATTAGAGGTGCCACGTGCGAAGCCGTGCGGTGGGAAAGATGCCATAGGTGTGAAAGGCGAAGGTAGCCACGACGTCGAAGTAGGCCAGTAGCGTCGGTATTTCTTTGAGAGCAATCTGCACTGAGGACACCTGGCAAACCTCGAAGGCTGCACCACCTGAGGTGGGGGCGGAGGAATCACCTGTAGAATCTACGTCCGCGCCAGCGCACGTGCGCATATAAAATTACTGCGTTCTGCGTTAATCAATTCTGGGGTGGGCACAAGGCAGAAGATCGCACGACAGACATGTTCTGGGTAGACGCCTGGCGTGCCGGTACAGTGGCACTGGCACTGCCCCTTCTCTGCAAAGAGGTCAACATAGAAAAGTCAACGGGTTTAGGATATGCGACTATAACCTATGGGATGCGCGCTACGCGCGCGTTACAGAATCCACAGTGAAGTGCTGAAAAGTGAATTATTCAGTAAATCCAACTGCGTGCTATGAAGACTTTTCAGTGTATGATGGTCCGTCCGAATGAGGAATGACACCGTGTTTCAATGTCTGCGTCAGTCAGTTCATTGAGATGCACGCAGCCGGGGGCCCTCACTGTATGCGGCGAGGGTGAAAAAGGATGAGGCTGCGCCGTGATGACAGCTTACTCAGGTGGATAGGCAATAAATTTTGCTTCGCATTCGAGCTGGCGCAAGTCTACCGCAGTTATGCACGCGCAGGTAGCGAAGTTCGCCGGCGGGTAGGGTGTACAGAATGCGGAAGGAAATTTTGATTTCAAAAATATCGAACTCGGCAGCTGGTGCAAATATCAGCCAGTCTGAACTGTACGCCAACTCGGCTTTTAGCAATGGCGGTAGCACTTTTCGTCCACGTACACAAACGCGAGGACAAAGACGTTGCAGGCACTTTCTGACAGGAGTGCTTTCGCACCTGTGCAGGCAAACTGGGGTCACAGTGCTCCAAAAGCTCCATCTATCTGCGTCCTCTCCAATGCGCAGAAGAGCGCCACATTTTATTGCCTACTGTAGCTGCTGATCGTACAGGGTCTTGAACAGAGCAATAAGTGCCCATGAATATGTGGGACACATATACCACGGATATGTATGACGCGCAACTATGTAGATTTGATCGAGTTTCACATGCATAATTCTACACGCGCGCAGATAGACATGTATAACTCTGCATGTACATCAGATCCTGAACATCTATAACGTTGCAGCGCTATGAACTCTGTGACAGACTGCATATTAAACTGGTAAAAGAGAAGCATTTGTGCAGGCTTCGTCCACTCTGCGTATGGCAGACCGCATCCACAGCGTTCCTCATATTTGAGACGACTTGGTGCATACCTTACTATCTTCCCCCACGTCTACCTTGTCGGAAAATTACAGTACAAGCGTACAAGGCACGCACACCTACACGTTTCCCCCTACCATGCGTTTCCTAGAAATTCGTTATCGGACGGTGTTCAGCAGTGTTTATTTCCAACCAACTTTATTCAGAAGGTGGTAGTACTTTCCGAAGTTGTGAGTTGATCTGCGACTTAGCGCTGCTAAGGTAACTCATCATATGGTAGATCGCATCCACTGCGCTCCTCATATCCGAGACGATTTGATGCACATTCTTACTATCTTTCCCCACGTCTATTTTGACGTGCTCGGACAGCATTTGCATTTTCGTGGCATCATGTGGTAGAGAATCTATGTTGCCTTTAATATCGTCCATGACCTCTAGACATTTGTCCAGTTCTCGCGTCGCTTTCTTCTGAAGAACCACCACAAATATCGAGACAAGCAAAATGCCTGTGTACGTTCTTTCAAAATATCAGCAATTCAAAGCAATTTACTCACTGTTTGCTACCTGGAGACGACCACTCACACGCTCGTTCTAAGCAATATTGAGAATGATTTGCGCCATTGACACACTTGTCTTTCTTCACCCAAGTGAGTTGAAGCTGGAAGAAAAAAAAATGGACTTGCTGTGACTATTCATCCAAACACGTCACTGCTGGAATATCTTGGCGTACGGTAAGCTTAAAAGCTTTATGGAATAAGTGAGGGAAGAAGGACGCCGCACTCTGGGGTGGACTTCGCTCGCTTCCTTCAAGAGCAGGCGTGCTCTTGAGTTCCTCGGCATGCTGTGCTTCGAGTTTCTCGGCATGTTCTTCATACTTTTCGGCATGCTGCTCTTCGTGTGTCCCGGCATGCTGTTCTTCGTGTGTCCCGGCATGCTGCTCTTCGTGTGTCCCGGCATGCTGCTCTTCGTGTTTATTTTTTTCGTTTTTGTGCTCCGCGTCGCTTTCGCCTTCTGTCTGTAACAACGAAGACCTACGTACAGGCAAGTGGAGGGGTGGCCCAAGAGCGTGTCGTCCAGAGAAGTACTTAGCTCGCTCACGATAGCGCCTTGCGCAGCTCACGCTGGGAGCGGCCTGATGTGTATCCACCACATAAGGGATGCCCCGCGGGCCACCACAAAGACCTAAGGTATGGTACGTGGCGAGAAACAGCAGCGCGAGCGGCTTCAACAGGAAGCCCATTCTACACCAAAGTACAACGAGGTCGTAGAGTCTGCGTCGGAGAGGAGAATCTCACGTTCGGAGGCACTGTTGATGAAAGACCTGTTCACATTCCGAGTCGAAGTCACCATTGGAGCGCTTTCGGCAGAGTTAGTCTGGGAATAGGGTACGCGTATAGTCTACCGTAAACGTGGCGTCCGCATCGTTCATCTCTCTTGACGCTTCTACCGAAAACTTCATTGAACATTTAGCCACTGTTTGTGGTCAATTGCTTTGAGTGACAGTTTCAGAAATTGCGAGTGCCTGACTTAGTTTTCCAGCATAGAGTCGAAAGTCTGTAATAGTATTCTGTTTCCGAAGAGACTTTGTCCGGGTAGAGGAGAACGGAACAGTGAACACAAATATACGAATCCATTGATATTTTGCTGTTGCCTGGTGTTTCTCTGCACAGCTGAGAACAGACGACTCTACGCTCCGATTGAGTATAACTGACGGAGTGCGGTCTGCAGCAATGGGACTTCCAGAAGCAAACAATATCCACTTGGTTTACAGGAACCATCGCAAGCTTGTGCGACACGACAGCAGACCACAACGCAGGTAGACAACAACGTGCCTTTATCGGGGTGGGGCACCCAAGCGGTTTTCTGTGTTTAGGGCTACCTGCTCTAGAAAGGCGTTTATTGTCACTTTACGGGAAGCTTGAGAAAGAATTCCTTGGTGACAAGCAGGGCAGTGTACGCTTGAACGTCCCCCGCTAGACTGCTGGTTTCGCCTGCCGGTCCGCTCGCTAGCAGCCGACCCGACACGTACGCTCCCAAGACAGGCCGTCGTTCCTTACAAAGACACTCTGCGCTGGCCACAGCACTTGTACGGTTTGATCTGATAATATAATTAAGCCGCCACAACAGCCCGCAGCTTTTGATATTTCACAAGCAAGACGAGACGATGCTAGCTGATGCTGTGTATCGGTAGGGATCTAGCTACAAGCAGACACTACGGAAGCTGCGTTTTTCCTCCCTGTTGGGTATGGTGAAGCCCGCTTCGGGCAGGCAAGAGGAGTAAAGTGCGTAGTACAGGAGCGTCTGCGTATGTCAAAGTTAAGAGATTCGCCACTGGCTACTTCACGCAAGTCTCGTATCAGTCTCGGAGCACCTTTCTCAGGGAGGCGCATCGTAGGGAGCAATTTTCTTTGAGAAGGGCAAAGCGCAGCTGTGCTGCTTTCTCTAGCTGCATAATCCAGAAGTGCTTTTTTATAGCTCACCACCCGTGCTGTAACGTGGAGCAGGTCAACGCCGTTCGTGTCTAAGCAGAGTAGACGAAAGGGGCTATGGCGCAAGGCACCGCTGGTGCTCCTCTGGCATAGCTGTGGAAACTCCCAACAGAACACGATTGGTTTGTGGCTCCACACATTTACAAACACGCAGCAGCAGGAGCTGCCGGAGGGGACCCATATTCACACAACGAGACACTCTTCAAAAAAGCACACGCCGGTAGGTTGCTGACCCGCGAGATACTAGACACATGAGCAAGGCTACTGGTCCTTGCCGCCAACGCCTTCTGCTCTCACGTAAAAGGGCAACTAAAACTTGACAAAACGAGAGACAATGGTTTGTGTGTTCCGTACCCGGGCTTGACCGGCAACTGCTGCAGAGTCCCGCTTATGATGTGACAGCGACTAGCTGAGAATTTCCCACAATGCGGCACGGCCATTTTTGATCGATGAAAGCTTGCACCTAGGGTAGTGACAGCCCCTCCAGTGCTTGTCAATATCGACTCTGACTGTATCTTTGGTATTTCTCCTTCTTCATAAACGATCAAAATGAAGCTCTACGCATCACAACGATAATGTTGAGGCGAATTCTGAAGCTGTGCAAGCTAGATGCAGTGCAACCGTCTGTACGGTTATTTACAACCTGCATTTCAATATAGGCCATGAGAGACGTTTTTTGGCAACCGACAAGTTGCCGGTGTCAAAGACTTCGACGCAGAACAACGCTGAACCCTGTAGCATGCAACAGCAGCGATGGACCTGATGTGAGGTAGACGGTGATCGATGGCGTCGGTGACGTCTCGACGGTCAGTGTGTGAGTGAAAAGTCGTTCATAACAAAGTCTAGAGTGAGGGCGTTCAATGATGTGTGAGGTGGAAAGAGCCCTGCACGAAGTGAAGAGTTACGATGTTTGAGAAACTGCGGGTAAGAAATAGTTGATTGCTACCGGACAGAGACGACGCTTGACGCTTCTTCACTAGTGCAGAGTGACGACGTTTGATGGTCTCCAGGTGAAAAATACCTTTTCACAAATTGTACGGTGACGACACTCGAGAGTGTCTGGGTGAAAATCAAGTCTTTACAAAGTATAGAGCGACAGATTCAAGGGGACGGCCAAGGGCGATGGTGATGTCTCGACGTACAGCGTGCGGGTGAATAAGGACAGCTTTGAAAAGTTTCTTGAATGTCACTTGAAAAAGAAGACCGGGGGTTTAGCTGTGTCTAAGCAATTCCGGACCCACATTAGGAAGCCAGAAGTTATGGCGACGTTTAGCAGACCAGCACAAGCTGATAAGCCTCAATCGCTCAAAGTCCTCTGAAACTATAGCAGTCTGAATGGAGCACTGGCATGTGTGGAACCCGTCTAGGTTATTCATAATGCACACGCCGCAGACAAGCAGGCAACCGTTGATAAGGCTGCAGAGCATGCAAAACGGCCAGTCTCCGGCTGCAGCATTTAACGGAAAGACAATGCTTACCGTGGTTGTTCGCAGGCAGCACTCGTTCGCCGAGAACACGGAAAGAAGAGTCGGCGCCAGGTTTTTTCACCCGTTATCGGTTGTGTCCTAGATGTTACGGTGTTGCATATTAAAAACATGACGCACTCAACTAAGTTCCCCGCAAATGTAAAGCGTGCCTGCCGTAAAGCGTGCCTGCTTTGAGGCTTTCTCCTCCGGAGGCATGTTTGGTATTGCGCATCGTGAAGGACTACGCGTACACCGACTTCAAGAAGTGTTCAGGTTTGTCTCAGGTGCATGTGGAAGCCGGATACTCTGCTACATAGCTAGAGACAGTGCCGCTGCATCGCGCAGTAAAGGTTTTAGAAGCGACTCCGACCCACGCGTCCCCGAACCACATCCGAAAATCATTTTGAAAGGTTATCTGACTCATTGCCACTACGCTTTTTTGTTGAGGCGGCATTAGCCCCGGCACGCACAAGAGTAAGCGTAACTATTCGACAGACACCACAGTACAGTAAGATTGATTGACTTGCTCGGTAGTAAGCTGTGGAGGCAGTGTTTTTTCAGTATTTGAAGATGATGCTCTCAGTTATCGAGAAAAGATAGTGCTCTGCTGCAACAAGATGATCATTTCAGAAGTTTCATTTTGCCTCTGGCTTTACATGAATAACCAACCAGTGACTATACGAAGTGCTCGGCATCGTGACGCATGTAAGGTGAAAGGAAGATGTGTGGCCATGACCAAGTTGGGCGATATGGAAACATAGATTAGGAAGAGCGTATGCTGCCCCTGCCGCGCGTAAAGTGCACGATCGACTGCCCGGCCGAATTCGCTCGACAGAAGTGAGAACGGCCGAGCATATGCATAGATCCTTGCATCATGAAGGAAATGACACTTGATTCTTCGCAAGAAGAAGTTTCACCTATTTGACTTCTCCAATTTGAAGTGCAAAGCTGTATTTTCGTCATTATACAGTAACGTGTTATGCTCTCGAAATACTGCTGGCGAAACCAAAAATGTGTCCGTCGGCGCTGGGTGCAATTTTCTTTAAAACAATCGTAGCTTGTCTAGCTACGCGTTTGCTTTCCACGAGAACAGCCTTCGCAGTTCCCATACAGCAGACCCAAGGTATCCTGGTCACAGACGATGATGCCCATGAAGGCCTTCGTGCGCATATATCTGGTGGGAGCAGGATTGGACTGAATTTGCCTGCCCGAAATAATAATTTTCCTGCCAATCTGTCTTTTCTGTCGGATGTGCCGAGGAGTACAGCAGAGTATAGACTTTTAAACACCGGTCAAAAGCTCGATAACTATGGATTGTATCCAGAAGAGGAGGCGAGAACAGCTCCACATGTTAGTTTTGAGTTGTCTAATTACCGTCCTATGGCTGCCTTGGGATATGGTCAATTAACTACCAGGAGTGAAGACGATTCGATAGTGAACGCTCTCGGACAGCAAATTTTTGAGCTTCTTAACGCAGAGGTTGTGACCCTTGATAAAGCAGGTAAGGAGATTGAAGGCGAACTTCGATCGCTTGGGAGCACAGTAGAAGGCAGTGTAGAAGAGGCGTCGCATGTCATCCCAAAAACAGCACAAGCGAAACAGTTACTACATGACTTTGGTGACAAGATCGTGAAGGGGCTAACTGTGCTAGCACAGAAAATAACGAGAACTGCACGTATCGTATCCCGACGCCTTCGAAGAGCTATTGGTGCTGCGGAGAAAAAAGTCGACCCCTCCGGAGCAATCAGAGCAGGACTGACAGGGGCGAAGGCGAAGTTGAGTCAGTTCAAAAGAAGGGCGGCTCAAAAATTTAGAAACATGCCCCGCAGCCTAAGAGCTCTGAAGAGTAAGCTTTTCAGAAGGAAAGGGCCGAACAGCGAGGCCTCTGCAAGCACGGCCTTCACAGGAAGTGAGTACGACACAACTCGGTTCTGACAATGCCCAGAAAACTTTTTTTAAAAGACGACCAAGGACGTATGGGAGGGTGAAAGGATTGCTCATAACCAAGAATTAGATCACCTAGAGCATCAAGTGAGTTGCCAGCGATCCAGGAGGTGATGAGTAGTGAACTGATGAGAGATGAGCTTCACAAACGGAAATGCGCAAGGCGCCTGTTTTTAGTCGGATAAAGGCGGCTGCCCGACGCAAGCTTTGCTGCCACGCGAACTGCTGATATTCAAGGTCGGATCCAATCAAGCAGCACGATGTATAACTTGAGTTTCAATCAGCCGGAAACTCAAACTCTATCAATGCAGCCCTGTTCAGGCTGCCCTTACCAGCAGCGCACAAATTTTTCAGTTACTGAAGTCTCGATCAGCAACATCGAGGAAATTGATCTGTTGTTGAAACTCTTTCACCGCGCGTCTCAAATGCGTAGAAAAAAACGTTCTTCATCGCCTGCACTCTCGTCCCTTCTGGTAAGATTAGTTTTGCACTTTCTATCGAGGCGCAGGCCCGTTGTGTGAAAAATATATTCTGGGAAACGGTCGAGAAGAGCTGTGTGACGTTGGAAGAGTCGAGTTTTCCCTGATCGTCCTGTAGCGACTTCCGCGGCCTCCCCTCCCGGAAACACACCATGCACCCGGACGGTTAGTAAAATATGCTGGAATTATGTGACCGACTGAAGTTCGGGCACGTGTCGCGCTGAGGACCAACGTAGCATCTCCTGCGACCTACACAGTCTGGAGACTTTTACATCATGGTTCATAAGGCAGTGAAGAAACGCTTCTTCATGAGCGAAGGGCTCTTTTGAACCACCTGCCGAACGCAGCTGGAAAGAGAGGACGATTAAATTGCCATTGCACGTTTCTTCGTGTCCGAGAGCTCTTCAACCTACATAATGCGACAGTACACCGGTGCCGTCACCGACGCTTATCTTCATAAGCTTGTTCGTTTTTCACGAGTGCGTGAATGCACACTGACTGGCAGTCGAGAAACTGTCGATTCTGCAGTAAGCTCTCCGACGTCAGGGAGCCTTTTACTTTCTTTTTTCTTTACGATGTCAGGCGTATGCACTTAATGGAACTGTTTGTATCTACGCCTCATACAGGTCCACCGTTCTACCTCACCTTGTTCTTGCCTGGATCTGTGCGATCTTACACTGGAATGGTATCGCAAAGCAACTGGCGTCCAGTCTAATGGCTGAAAAGTACCCCTCATTATCGATCTCTTACCCTAGCTCTTGCCGTAGCTTGGAGCGTTTGGCAAACAATTTTGTATCAGGGATCCGCCTCCGTCCTGTTTGATCACTCCGCCTCATCTCGCAGCGCAAAAGGTCGCGGTCAACCGAGATCATTGCACCTTCTCCAATCCGGTGTGCGTGTCATGGATAGTTCGATGGCGCGGTGCAAATATGACTTGTAGGTATTCAAGGGATCTGCACATTCATCAAAGAAGCAAATGAGGGTCTCACGAACACCGTCACTAGTGAGAAGCAGAGAAGTGATTGTAGTAAGCCACATTCATGTCACCTTGCCACGCGCGCGTCTGCCCGCGATCGTTGTCCGTATTGTAACAAACATGTTCGACTAAGATAAACAACAACCTGCCGTTCAGCATCCACTTCCCACTTTGGTACTCGGCGTCGCTACACGTACACGTAGCCTCTTCCTCCCGCAGGCTCTTGCTTCATGAAAAAATAGCCGTGTGCTGAGTGTGTTCTGCCTGCACCCCCCAAAAATGACGTTTTCCAGTTGCGGATTTAACGGAACGTATCGTTTATCACATACTATCATATGTGTAAAAGTGCTTTTTTTTTTGCCGGAACGTCTCGAAAATGTTAGTGAATTCCTCCAGCAAAATGCTTTGGCTGCGAAGAGGAGCTTCTCTGTGAGTGAAGAGTGATTTGCTTAGGAAAAGAGCGAGAGAAGGAAAGAGAAGGAGGGAGGGGTATGCTTCAGCAGAACTGCATGCACTGAGGTTTGTTTCTTAGGAAAAGTGATACTTCTGGCAATTGTGGATATCTACAATTGAGACGCAACGGCCTTTTCTATTCATATCAACAAGAAGCAGCAAATGTCTATCTTCTCTGTGTGGCAAGCAAATTAGCCTCAACTTGTGAGGATAAATGGAGACACTTTCTCTCATCTGTGGAAATCCGTTTGAATAGTGTAAAGAAGGCAATTGATACAAGGTACGTATGTAGGAATATGACGCATCTGAAGGTGTGCAGATATAGAGATCTATACCATTAGAGATATATGTAGGAAATAATACATACACACATAAGTGTACGTAGTGTACAACCGGGTGTCGAGCTTCTGATTTACCAACCGCCGCATTTTTGTGTGGAAGGCAGTAAGCTCGTCGCATAACGTACGTTTGACTTCCTATGTCATAATAATTCAACATTGGCGACTGTATATTAGCTGGACTTGTGTTATAATTGCAATACAGTTTGCCACTCCAATGCACAGCCTGCAGAGATGCTGGGACAGCCGTCTTCAGCTGACTACGCACACAGAGGTAGGCAACTATCTGCCTGTTTCACTATAAATGCTTTCACGTGCGTACATGTATGTATATTAGGGCGGCATAGAGTGAGTAAAGCAGTGCTCGATGGTTTCCTGATAGTGCAAGGGTGACATTGATGATCAGTGGCAAGAAACGCGGCTATTCCGTGACGTACCATACGTCGCACGTACATCCGTTCTGAGACGGAAAAATGGTAGTATTTTGCGGCTGTCACAGTGGAGGGAGGAGGCCCGAGTTCAAGGGCTCCGCATCTAGATTTCACGTTTTTATCCTATATAGTTGTGTGTTTACGAGTGGTGGGCACTAGCGACGGGTGAGGCACTAATTGTTAGGAAGATATCCGCTTCGTGTTCCCAGTGCGCAGACAACAACTGCAAGCGAGTCCTCGTGTGCAGCTATTCATGCGACAGTACCAGCACCAATCACTCTATTGCATCGCGTGAGTTTAGCCATTGTATTAAGACCTGCTCCCGGATGTCTCAGTCTGGCAGATGTACACGTTGTTAACGGGGTTGTGCTACGGCTCACTTGACTTGCTTGAGCAAATGGACTTGCACGAGCTGGGGGCGCACTCCCGCACACATGGTCATGCGGTTGAGGTTATCACCGTAAGCAGGGAGAGGGGAAAAGACGTGTTTATGAGGATTTCATTTTTGCTGGCGTACTCCATTTAAACATCGTCCATTACAAATGTGGACTTATTTAGGTGTCTTATCACAGAATTCCTGGATGATCCCCTTGATTTGTGGGGAAGTAAGATTCTGCGCTCAAGTTACGTCCACAAATCGAGATGCTGACATGGTGTTAGCCCCAGGAGCAGCGACCTCAACAGCGGCAACTCAAATTTGGACATTACAGTAAGTCTCTGTTTAACTACACAAGCTGCGGCCAAGCTTACTAACGCAACGTGTAGCATTTATCTTTATTATTTGTTGTTAGAGCCGACCACGGCATCGATGCTTTTTTTACTTGGACAAAGTAGTGCGTTTACAACTGTGCCACAGTCCACCCAACGCTCCTTTGGGGTTGTAGCGCATCAGCTCCGATTACTGCTTACCCAACCAAAGAATTGATTGAGAAGCGAGGCTGTAAGTTGCCTACGAAACATTCTTTACACAGTGGTCCAAGCGTCTATGCGCGTAAGCTGATGGCTCAGACGAACCTGCTCGTTAGACACTGCAGCAGTCTGGCGCAGCTGCAGACCGCGGCGGGAGAAAGGGCAGCGTATAACCCTCAGAAGTTTACTAATGTAAAGTACTCTCTGACCAAGTACTCGAGCCACACAGCAAAGATCTGTGACATAAAGAGGAATGGCACCGCGAAAAATGTATCTGCCATCACCTCGGAGTTCTCTTTCTAAAATGGCAGCACCTTTTCTGGCTTTATGCCTGTTTTTGACGCTGTCGGCTCCCGCAGTCTTTGCCCTGAGATCTAAAACCTTTTCAGATGCGGGCAGAATTACGCCAGGTGACCAGTTACTGTTTCATGATGGCGATCTGGCTGCAGATAAGAGTCCGCCTGAGTGGTACGCAGGAGCGTTTGTACCCCGTTCGTTTTTTTCTGGTAACTGGTTTAGAAAATCACCCATAATATCCAAGACTAAAGAATCAACGTTGAGTGCCCCAGCAGGTAGTATACAGAAGAGCATAGCACAATCGTCCACTGCACTCCGGGACGAACTCAAAGAAATAGTGAAGGCTCAGACTCAAGCCGTTCAAAATGTGAGCAGCACCGTAACCCAAATGATGGATGAAGTCTCTCAAGCGGCAGGGGCGAATATGGTTGACGTCATGAACATTGTACCAACGACAACCGCGGCTGCTGCGAGCGAAGTTCAAAAAGGGATCAGGTATGGGGGGTTGGCTATGGCCACCGCAATTCAGCAAATGGCATCACAGGTCACAGAAGCTGCAGCCAGGGCGACAAGCTTCGTGTTAGCAGTTCTTTCAGGTGAGCATCCAAAATTCAAACCGGGAGAGGCCATGAGAGAATGGGGACGCTCGGCGAGAACGGTTGGGGAAGGTGCTCTGCAGACCATGAGACGCCTTGCAGTTTCTCTTAAACGGAAGGCCAAAAGGATCCTACGAAGCAGGCGACAGCAGGGTGACATTACAGACGTGGGAGCAAACCTGCCACCTGGAGAGATTGATGAGGATGCTTCTAGCGGCCACCTACGAGAATATATCCAATACAACATGCAGAGAAATCCAGTCTCCTTGTCGGAATTGTGTTATCTGGTACAAGCTGAGGACTGCAAGTTGGCAATGGAAGGACTAAAAAAAAATGGTTCTCTTTCACAATTCCCCACAACTGAAATATCTTTTCAACTGCCACGTGCGAAATATCCTAGTTCCATCAACGTGCCAACAGCACGGGCTTGCTGGATGCTCGCAGCTATTAAGGAATATGTGTTGCCCAAACAGACACCTCTTTATAAGCTTGCTGAATTGGCCGTTGAAGATACTGCCACGCAGGGTGATATGGTAAACCTATCGCGTGGTATACTTGCCTCTGGGGTGCCACCAAGTGAAAGGGCAGACCAAGAACTACGCATGTTCTCTAAATTTGATCCCGTCCAAAAAGTGAAACCTTTATATGTTTTCTTCGTAGCGGCTGTACTCGCCCTCGTCGCACATATGAGGAATTCACCTACAAAAACAGCAGTGACTGAAGCGACCTGCAAGCAGGACTGCTCGGATTCCCTCTGGAAAGTCGTTGCATTAGCGTTTCAACCACTAGGTTCTTTAAAGAAACCTCGGCAAGCAGAAAACAACGAGGTGGGAGAGAAAAGCGTTATGAGCTATCTAAATGCGCTGCCGTGTAAATGTCCCAGGGTCAAGCAAACAGCAGCTGTACTTTTGAGCAACCTTCTGGCAGCGATGGCCAGCCAACTGAAGGAGGATTTAAGCGAAACAGGCGCTGTGAAGGCATGATGGTGTGCATGTTAGCATTTCTGGCTTGCACCGTATGCAATATGCAGTAAGGATGAAGCTTTGTTCACGAGTGAGTGACATCTCATGAAGCAACTGCCCCAATTGCAAGGACTCAGATGACGGATGTGTGGTACATTGTAGACGCCTGCTACGACTCCGCTCTCGTAGAGGGGCATAAGCCGGAGACTCTCCGTGTCGCCCCCACAGATTTTGTTATCCACACTCTATGCAAAACTTGTCTTCCATGCATTGGCGCGCTCGTGACGTAACAGGAAAAAATCAATATTTCCAATTCTGAGGAGCTGTGCTGCCCTTGTCGCAGTAATATATATATTGAATGATATTATATCGGTCAGTAATATGTAGAAGGCTGTTCTGTTCCATAGACAGCAATTCCTGGGTCCTACTTCCCGATCGTTCGAGCTTAAAGTATTTGGTGATTTTGCCGCAGCTTCTGCGGTCGTCTGTGTACCTATCCGCTCTATCTAGAATAGTGCACAACGGTGTGCACAATTCTAGCAGCTTCTGCAATTGTCTGTGTAACTATTCGTTCTATCTATCTGGAACTGTACACAGCGGTAGCTCGTCGAGAGCACTTTTGTCTCTATAAAACTGCTTTAGCGTCACGCGCGTAGATGCTCGCACATCTATACATAATAAAAATGGACAGGAGACTCATAAGTATATCCCTACAGGCGCAGCTTCGTCGGGAGCTGTGTACATTCAAACCAAGAGGCGTGGAGTGCACATGTGTGTGTGGACTCTACGACAACAACTGTTAGTAATCATACAAGTACGGATGTACATAGGGTCGCGTAAACGTCGGTACAATCGTCCGTATGTGCTTAATTAATTATGCAACACAGTTTAAGGAAATTCCAAGCCCTATATTGAACAAGGTGATACCTTACAACGGGGGATGCAGTGCACGGACAGAAGATGTACCTGAAAATAACAGAATTCGTAGCATTTTTCCGTACTATTAGCATCATGACGCAACGCTTGTAGCATTGGCGCTTGTTGGTAGCAGAATACCAGGCGAAGTGACATGGATGTGGTATAGTGCGTTGTAGCAGAGTTGGTAATAATCACATTAGGGATAGGTGTTCTCGCAGCGGTACCAGTAGGAGCCGTATCTACACTAATAAACGCGTCATCAGAAATGATGAGAATCCCGTTCGTACGCAGCGCTCAAGATATTAGATTGTCCAGTCGCAGCACTTCAGTGTATCGTTATCAATGGTACTGATTTGCAGCGCATAGAATCTGTGCAACGGCGCACTATTATAATTATGGGCTGCCTTGCATGTCAGTTGCAGCGCCACAGGGATCAGTCGCATCACTGTGGCGTTCTGATTAAGCGTCACGGAAAGGAGAGCGGCTCGTAGCAGTACTCTATAGCATCAAAATTACTACGGGAGCCGAAGTGGAAAGACGTTAGCCCTCTACATAAATATATGCAGAAAACTAGCGCAGCTTAACGGAAGTATTACGGAAAGCAAGTACGTATGTTTCTAAAGGTGAGCCCTGAGGTCCGTTTAGGATGTCCTATGCGGGAATCCGCTTCACATCCAGGGGCACATGTTCTACCTGACCATGCCGAAAAAAAAAAAAAAATCGAGTGAAGATTGGCTCTAAACTACAGTGCCCCACGCTTTTTGGAACGTCTGGCCTGTAGAGGTGCAGAAAAGACTTTTCCACCGTATCTGGAGGGCAGGACAAAGGGGCAATCTTTATCAAAGAAAGCAGGTGGAGGACGCCGCTAGAAGACTGTGATAGCAGCTTTTGCAGAACTCCTCTACGATAAGAGAGATAGGACACCGCATGACTACACGTCAAGTGTATAGCCTTACGATGTAGTAGACGCTCCGCTTCTTTGTTAAAAAAAAACAGAGGCAGCGACGTCAATAATTGGGAACTGCCTAGTAAAAAGCCTTAATTCTGGTCTGCGCGACGTCTCACACGAGTTCGCCTGCGCACGCGCCACGTGAAAATGGCTGAAGATGTTGCGAAGATGCGGTCTGCATTAGATCTAGCTTCTTCCAGGAATGGCTGAGTGGCGCGTTCGGGGTAGGCATGCTGACGGGCACGGGTGAAAGCAGGCGTTCTGCTCCAAACTGTTGCAGAGTCATTTTCCTTTCTGCTCTTGACTCGTCTGTAAGTCCAATTCGACAATAGCGCGCGTTAAGAAAATCAGCTTTCTTAGTGTTCCTTTCTCTGTAGACTGACTGAGGCTTCAATCGAACGTCACGCTTAAACCACTCGTTCACAGTTTGCGTTCTCTTAGATAGTCTCCAACGCTACGTCCAATAGGGCTTTCAAACGAAAAAGAAGTATCAAATGTGCGCTTTGGCGCAAATGTATCAGGGAGGACCGAGAAACAGATGAAACTTCTTGGAAGGCTGTGGGTAGACAGGCGGTTTCGCACAGAGGCAACCTGAAAAGGAAGGATAGCTGCTGTGGAGATACGATTGTGCTTTTGTGTATATTAAAAGATAGGCATGTGGTTGAGAAGAAGTCCTACGGCAGCTTGAAAACGCGCGTAGCCGCACAAGAGCTGTCCTACTTGCTTTAGAAAAAGGTGCCTGACTTTCACGCCTGCACAAGTGTCGCAACCCAGGCCGCGCACCCTACCCTGTGTTAAAATTGCATAAGGATATCACAGCGAAAACTTGAAAAAGCCAGACAGAGGCTCAGAGCGGGCCACGGGGCAAGGGTACACGGTTGCTACAAGACAGTTTGGAACACAATGAGACAGGACAGTTATACGCGCAGAGACTGAACCAGGTGCTAGCAAGTTGCTTTTGGTATCGCTAGTGCCGTGTCGTCCTGGACAAAGCATAAAGACTTCAGCTGGCGTGCACTGGATCTTTTGAGTTAATTGCTCAGTCGAGATTCCTGTCCGACTTGGTTGCAAACAGCATTGACGGGAAGGTGACGCGAAGAATACCAGTGTTGCTTGCAATAGTGGTTTGAGAGGCTTGACGAATCAAGAAGCATAAGCAAATGTATTACGCACGCAACGTGAACGTCATATGGATATAAGCGAAAACGACACGTATTCGAATGTACTAGTCGCCGTTCTCGAGGCTGCATCGCCACAGAGACGTGACCACCTGGAATTTGGCAGAGCGCATGCAGCATTTAAAACTCTAGGTGGAGACAGCTATGCATATGGGGTTTTCGTTTGGAGGTCCTGCCCGCGGCGAGTTATCTCAGTCGCAGTCACACTTGTTATGAAAAAGGTATGACCTGTGCTACGTTACATGCAGAGCTGTTGTGTGTATATCCGGCACTCCAACGGCGTCTCCTTCGTCGCAGGCTTCTAAAAATGGCCAGACTGTGAGAAATGGACGGCGAAGAACGCTGTCGAGATACACCTGAAGTAGAAACTTGATACAAGGTATATAGATGAGCTTCGTTCAGAGAGCTGCGTCACTGAGGACAAAACCTGGACATCGGTCATAGAGACACGTTGCAACGACAGGCTTCGTTTAGCAGAAGTGATTTTCTTTTCAAACGCATATTGGTCAGGAGAACACGGCGTAGCTGATGGCGTTAAAAGTACACAAGTGCCTCTTTCCCAACTTCGAAAAAGCGATATTTTGGGTCGTACCTAAATCAACGCAACGGCCGTAATTTAGCGAGGATCTGTAAACGGAGAGACCAGAAGACTGGAATACAGCAGGAGAAAAGCAGACAGTATGCGTGTGTCAAGCTTCGCTTATGAAGGGTCTGCAGAAACGCTGTCCTATTGGCTGCCTTTCTTCAAATCGCCATCTTGTAAAAGGAGACAACGCAATTGTAACAGTCACAGTTTATATGCAGAGCTCTCACGTTAGGATGACGTACATAAGGAGGCGATTGCCATTAACGAAAATACAACTGAAGCAGAATCACAGGCTTTTTATCAAGCCTACACACGTGAAAAAAAAAGAGAACAGCTGTAGGTACTTGAGTTCGACGCTACAACGACATCCCAAGTCGTAGTTCCGTCGCAACGAGAGATTTTTGAAATTTTCCATTTCAGGTCTGTATTACCCATTCCATACATGCGTTTGCGAGCGTCCCTTTCGTGACAGGGCCCACCTGAGTACTTCTCTGGCTCTGCTCTGACCATGTGGATTGCACGTTTATCAACAGGAAGGACAGTGACATATATATATATATATATATATATATATATATATATATATATATACCAATATCTATATATATAGATACGTATATATATATATATATATATATATATATATATATATATATATATACATGCGCGGAGAACTACACAAGCTCGTCTGTCATGTGGTTTCTGTTGTGAAAAAGGCAAAGTACTTGGTCAGCGAAGGCGAGAAGGCTCACGACTGAGGTCCGTAGAGGAAGCGTGAACGAAGCGTGGAGATGTTCATTTTGAACCACTTTCAAACTTATGTGCAGTGCCTTGGGAACTACGGAAAGGCGCGTTGCGACGATGTCACCTTTGGAAAGGCGCCGACTCCACATAATGTTCCCTTTCCCTTGAAAGATCCTATAAGCTATAGTTCTACATGAAATGCAGTCAGGGGAAAAGCAAGACGGAAGGAACAGGTAGAAGGGCATGAGGGACGGCCAAAACGTGAACAGTCGTAGCATCGATCTCGCCGGCTACGCGGGAAACGAGTGGAGGAGTGTAGAGGAGGAACACAAACTGTGATCCTTGTGGTGGTCGTGACGACTGTTAGGTAAAAACATAGAATGAGCAACACCGCTGCTGATATTTCACTTTGTACAAGTTGATACTCTGGTGACGCTCGTAGCAGTCGTGGATGTCCAATACATGATAGTGTCAGGACTCTCAGTGGTAAAGAAGTATCAAGTTGTATGCGGGCAAGCAGCGGCCCAGAAAAGTTCTCCAGCACAATGTGTAAGAGGCTGCGGCTCCACACATTCCATCGCTTCCAAACGTGAAGACACCCGTACACAATTCAGTGCACTTGCACGTACTGTTATAGTGCAAGATCAAGTAGCGCGGGGCCAGTGTCCTACAGACCTGTGGCGTTGAGCACTAAAGAAGACAAAGAATTGTGAATACTATTTTGAGCAACTTCCTCTTGGAAGTATCAGTGTCTCCATCTTCTCCAACGGAGAAGATATTGAAAGAGTGGCTGGAATAGTGATCGCCCTATGTAACATCGTCTTCAACCCCAGCCAGCACGAATAGCACTGTAAAAGAGAAAAGCAGTTGATTGTTTACTCTGGATCTCCCGTGATTGTGCCCGTAACAAATCCACGCGCCTCGTAGTCAAAATAGCATACGAGTCCTAAAAACGCGTCAGAGAAAAGGTGGAAAACAAGAGCACGCTGTATGACGCAGAAAATAGAAGCTGAATTGAAGAGCAACATGACATATGTTGATTCATTTCCTTTAGCCTTTTTTTCATATACCCAGGAAATTTATGCGTATGTATATGGGAGTTCTGCAAAATGTAATTGCGGCCGCGCACCGTATCACAAGCGCTGCACTACAAAAGGAAGACAGTAGATCAGCTACAACCTGGTCGCGCACGCGTAGTAGATACACCTCTAGCTCTACACATATCTGAGCGAAGTCCACGTGAAGAACACAGCGAAAAGGAGCCATTTCAGAGATGTGGTCGGTGAATGATGCCCCCTATACGACCGCATGTTGGCGGGAAAGACGCATAGACACATATACGCTTCCACTTGTAATATCGTCCTAAAGGCGTATGAATGTAAATTTTACAAGCCTTAATCAAACTCCAGCGCACGTCATCGCGTAGAACGCAGAACGGAAAGAGACGCATCTACCCACTTTTGCGTTGTGCTCCTGCCATTACATATGCTTTCTTGTATAAACATATAATTAGCTATTTCTGTATGTGCACGTATTGTTTGTTTGAGTTGATTTCAGTTGGCGTGGTTCTGGAAGCCTTAGTAAGGAACCGCAGCTAACGAATTCCACTGTTACGTATAGAAAAGACACGATTATCAATAACTTTTCTGCCGTAGAGAGATATCAGTATAAATCTGGAAGCGAATGTTTCTAAACCTAAGTTCAAAATTCACCTTATGTATATAGATATATGTATCTACGCTCTTCCCACATTTATTCTTTGCTGTGTCGCTTCTGTTTACTCTCTCCATGTATGGATATAAAACTACATGCTGGAGAAGAATATTTCCAAAAATTGAAGGATAGCAATCATATACAGACTTGATGGATGGTAGGTACGTATTCTGACTGTGCAGCAATAAAGGGTACACGTATTTCTCTCTCTGGATAATTTGAAGCGCAGGCTACGAAGGCAAACTGATCTCTGAGAGACTCTCCCCTCGAGGCGACGTACAAGAAATTGCTGTATAGAAATGAAAGTCTATATTACCTTTGGAGGTAATGCTGCTTACCGAGCACCTGTTGGAATCCCAGACAAAGACACAGCCACAGCTGTGCTACGGTGCGAGGTAGGTATACAGAAGGTGCGTACATACGTAAGCATTCTTCTACCGCTCCTCACGTATACTTTCTGACATTTGACTCGACATGTAAGTACATCTCTGTGCATGTAGAGATTCAGATTTCACAGATGTACAAGTGCGCGAACACGGAAAACTCCATTCATCTTGCAGTGGGCTTGCCTACGTATGTATAAACGTGCGTATATCTATACAGCTATTTTGTTACCCCTTATACGTGTGCAGAGGTGGATTTGCGTTTTAATCTTCGAAGCTCGGTTTGCCTATCCGTGCGTGCCTTCCGAGCACGCACTACTGCTTCCCTCTGTCTTTGCTGTGAGCTGGTGCCCTCTGGTGTCCACCACTGCCCTTTAGCGAGTTGGACTGCGGTCTGCGCCCATCTCATCTTTGAAAATGCTTCATGCAGGGAAGCTAATGCTGAAAAACAGACATGTAGAGGTAGCAGACGAGTGAGCGACGTGTACATCTACTTGTTTGGGTTGTGCAGTGAGTTGTATCCTAGTAAAGCGAAGTATTCGCAGGCCGCAGAAAAGCAAAGCGTGCGTAAAAAGACGCACAAGTGTGAGATAGTTCGAAAACGAGACGGGGAAACACGCAGACGTACAAAACTACATGCAGAGACACAGGACGAAAGAGGAGCAATTTGTAGCAGGCAATGAGACATACGTACAATGCAATTGAATTCTACGGGCAGACTGTTTGACTAATGTGCTGGGGGGAAGCAATCCGTAAACAAAGGTTAGAAAAGTATCGCGCAAAAATGTTTCTGCTGCAAATACATATCACATGTCTGTGAAGAAAATACATCTCTCAACAAACGTTTTGGTATACTCGATATACAATGGAGAACCAGTGTGGAACAACGACACGTTGTACAGAGATAATAAATATCTATCCGACACAGCAAGTAGAAGGCCTGTGCACACCAGAGAGACGACAACGCCACTGAAGAGAAGCCCGCTGCACAAAAAAAGGCAGATAAAAGAAAACAGGGAAGACAGGCATTACTGGCGTTCGTTGTGCGGTCTTCAGTAGCCACTCCAAAGCGCAAGGCCCCTCGTTTTGTGTGGATAATTTCTGCTGCCCAGAAAGCTTCGTTTACAAGACGGCCGTCACCGAGAGTCCAAGCCCATTGGGGAGAGGACGAAACAGCAGTGACAGCATCGGCAGGAGAATTTTCAATAGGAACAGCAGGATTGGCAGGCGCGCTACTTCTGTTGCGGCGAACTCTTGATATGACAACGGGGAAGAG